>JAFEMH010001986.1:0-240000 GCA_022495995.1 Adenophora triphylla var. japonica
AGATATGGCATTAAATGATCCTCACCTACCAACCATATTTCCTTATTCCAAATCTACCCTTCAACGGCATCTTAGTTCTTCTCTCTTTCTCTCAAGTATATATAGAAGACTTTGCCGCATTGAAGATGGTTGGTCGTTGCATTGAAGAGTGTGCTTGAAGCATTCAATGAAGCTCAAGCCTTCAAGTCCGTAAAATCATTAGACATTATTAGTGGGACATACACTACAAGACATCTCATTCAACCTCGTAAGCATTCTCCAACGTGACAACTATTAGAATGCATTGATTGAGAAAAGCACATACATAATTCGAGTGAGATAAGTCTAACTTGCCACTCAAAAACACCTCCGGTCATTTCTTTATTTTAAGATCCATCGTAGATCCTTTGCTTTCAATCCTCAGAACCTCGGAAGGCCGCCCTTGTAATAGACTAGGACATACTCGATAGTAAACTTCTTCTCAAAATCCAAGATCTGACCAATCTTGGTAGAGGACGTCGCAAAGATTCACGCCCGTGAACCTCTCCAAATACTCGCTGTCCTTGTCTTTACTTTACTTACATCTTGCTAGTCGCTCACCATTACAAATCGTATCAGCTTACTCCGCCGGGATCATAAGTAGTTTCTCAAAACTAAACAAGTTGCACCGCATAAACGATTTAAATAAATACCTTGGAGTTAAAATCAAGCTCCGAACAACTTCTTGCCGATTTTGTGTGAGTTCAAACTAAGTCACGAATATTCCGCCGTGCTTACCGATTAATTACAACATTCTCGAGTGCTGACTTCAACCATTAAGGTATTTTCAATTAAATTAGTAAAAGGCTAGTTCACCTCTCCTCTAGTCTATATTTCTTCGTTAATCATTCATTAATCAACAGAATATCAAAGATAGTCTGTCGTTTAACAATAAATTTCCAAGCCTTACAGCTTGATCGCCGTATGTTTATGGCGGGAAAACAGCGCAAATGCTCAACATTTATCATTAACATATCGATGTTTAAACACCAACGAAGCCTGGTGTTTCGAAATCATTTAATGATAAAATACACGTAACTCCATAGATTTAACGACACGAAGGTAGTGGAAGGTGGACCGGACATTACTTTGAAGGTTCAAACCACCTACAAACCTATACCATCCACTCCCCTTTAATCGCGCATGCCGATGCCGATGATGAACAAGAAACAACATGTTCAAGTTACTAAACCTAGTCGAAAACCAAGAGATGAATGGACCTGGATTAATATTAAATTAACCTATGCTCTTGATGGGAAAGCCACCACATTATCTCTTGTGGTCTAGACGACAAACAAGATAAGCTCATTGACTTGTGTTACACGGCTCAAGAATGCCGGAACAAGCTCCTTGAATACTTCAAGGAGATGCTCGCACCAAGGACAACAGTGCCGTATGATGCAACCGCCGAGTTCGAATCATTCAAAAAGTCGATGGCGAATCACTCGTAATGAAGATATGATCGATTCTGCGAGGTAAGTAATCTATGTTTTCTTGGTGGAAGTATATACTATGAAAGACTCGAATATACGTTTTCTAAGTGCTTTAGGAAGTATATATCATACCAAGGTCACCTGTTCTCGTAGAGAAGCTAGAGATTTAAATACTACTTTCTATTCAAAATATTGTGTCTAGTCACATTTCTGTATGAGAGAGAACTACAAAAACTTAATGTTCTCGATAAAAACTTCCAAATGCATGTCTCTCTCAAATATTGCATCGTATATCTCAAATTCCTACTCCTTATCCTCCTACCGATCAATGCCAAAGCCCTTGTCGTAACAAAACACTCGAAAGCCCTCCCGAGCCTCATGTGGGTAAACATGAATTTGCTAGGCATTTGCCGTAAAACTATCGAAAGTTCAAAAACTTCAAGAAAAATGCAAAAAGACAACAAACCAAATCAAAAACAAACCATTTACTACTCCCTTCCATAGAACCACCAACAACCATAAGCCTTCTAATAAGACCGGCCGATGGAAAGAATGAAGAAAGGAGATTCTGGTATGTTTTAATCAAGCCGAAAACCTGGACATTTTGCATCTAAATGTCCTCAGCCTAAAATATGAGTATGTCAAAGAAATCGGTAAACCAAAGACATCCAAAGTCCGTGGTTATGTCGCAGATGACAAAGACAGAGAAAGCTATGCCACCGAAGCGCGTGAAACCGACTGAAGGTGTATATGTCATTGGATTTACAATGAAGATACCGATATAAGTTTTGTTGCCTTGGATGCCGATGATGAAATAATAGCACTAGATCTACCAACTCCTATTCACAGGATGCAACTCCTCCAAGAACATCATCAAGGAAAAGAAAGACCAAAGAAGACATTCATTCCAAGAAGTTAAAGTCAATGCAGTCAATCCCTTATGGTTATAAGGTTCATCTGGGTTGAACCTCACTCTATGGACAAAGGTGGGACCCATTGCCTCCTATGCAACCGAACCAAGTCCTCCACAATCCTCCGAAAAGAAGCTATCCTTTACCAAACTCCCAAGTATTTCAAGAAATCTTGCTAAACCCATCTCATCCCTACCCAACTTCTCTCCCGAACCAAAAGATCACTCCTACCCAAAAGAAATACAACCGACCCTCTTCCCGAGATATCTAAAGCCGAGATGATAGAGACAATGGATGAACTTCTTTATTGATTACGAAAAGTTGAGTAGTGTTCATGAAATATTGACTTTTGATTTCGCTCTTAGTTTCATTGGAAGAGACTCACTCAAAATCGAACTTGATTCTTTAAAAACAAAACCGAGTGAGTTCGATCGCCTTAAAACCGAAAACCTGGATCTCAAAAGGCAGAGCAAAAGTACACACTGCATGTGACAAAGATTTAGCTCAAAGAAATGATTCTCTTATGAAAAACCATTGATACTTTTTCAAAACCTAACGCCTCGTTTAAAATTGCGATTAATGCAACCCAAATTGGCCCTAAAAATAATCAACATGAGATAGGATTTGAAACTGAATAAAGAGCGTAGCTCATACTAATGCCTCTGTAACTGAGAAAAAGGACAAGATGGCTGAGAACAACTCGATTAACTCAATGCATAAGGATACCAAGCAAAAATATAATGTTTTAGCAATGAAGTATCCTAACTACAAGGAAATGGAGAAAGCCAGGTACGTGCAAAAGGGAATTAAGATTGCACGATAATGATTATCGTGGATGAAGACATTAAAAGTAATTGCATCAAAGAAAGCCGGTATTGCTACTCTTGATTCGCTGTTGATGAACAGCCTCCCCAAAGGTGATCGGCAAAGGCAAGCGTAAAGGCAAGAAGCGGCAAAACCAAGACTTACAAAGTCCCTAAGTTCGTGTCTCGCCGATTCTCCTAAGCCTAATGATGCAATGACTAAATCTAGTGGTGTCTTGCCGACTAATTAGCCAAACAAAGAAAGTGAGATGTGATAATTGTTTGGATTGCTACTCATCATGCTCATTAATGTCTCTTGAAAAGCCTTTCAGACCTTGTGAGCTGGCTAAGGCCTCTAGTGGCGGCCGGAGCATGGTCGCCTGGAAGAGGAACTAACCTCTGACCTGCTGAACAAAGGGGACCATAAGCATGCTTAACTCGTTGTGTATGCTTTACGGGCCTCGATCGACGCCAAAGATGTATGGATTTTGGATACTGGCCGTTCTAGACACATGATCGGCCGTGCCGATCTCCTTTTGCCGATATTGTTGACGCATCAGCCCTCCCCGTAGTTTTTGGTGACAATGGAAAAGGTAAAATAACTGGATGTGGAACCATCATTAGAGGTGCAAGCTTATTATACGCCGTATGCCCTCTTTGGCGGATGGACTCAAACACAACCTTCTCTCCATATCACAATCTCCGTGATAGCGAATGCAATGTATCTTTACTACTTCAAGTTGCTATATAAAAGACATTGCCTCAAATGAAACTCTTCTCACCGCCAAACGAAAAGGTAACATTTATGCAAGAGACTTAAGTGCTATTACCGGTGTTACTAATATCTCGTTTTGTAGCTAAGAATATCGCTGAGAACTCGTGGCTATGGCACAAGAGACTCGCCACTTAAACTTCAAATCAATATCCAAGCTTGCGCCTGGATTGGCAACCGGTCTTCCAAAAGTGTCCGCGATCACGGAAAGAAGTGCAGAGTTTGCCGCTGGGAAAACAACACAAATCCTCTTTCGAAATCAAGCCCCGCATGTCAACTTCTAGGTGCCTTCAAATGTTACATATGGATCTATTTGGCCCCACAACCACAAATGGGGAAGTAGATATACCTTGGTCGTAGTAGATGACTATTCCGTATATACTTGGTGGAAGCTTTCAAAGAACAAAGATGATACATATGCCGTTGCCACCAAGTTATTCGATCAAGCATGCACTCAAAGAGAGCGATATTGTTAGCATGAGATCGACAATGGGACCGAATTTACAAACAATGGTATCGCTCGATATTGTGATGATCATGGCATAGACCATAATTTCTCTCGCGCCGGTACACCTCAACAAAATGGTGTAGTTGAGAGAAAGAATAGGACGCTTATTGAAGCCGGTAAGACCATGATTTCTAAAGCCGTTGCCGAAATATTTCGGCGTAAGCCATTCATACCGCCTCGCTTCACTCGCACGTATCTCTCATCAACAAATTCCATAATAAGACTCCTTATGAACTCGGAGAGGCCGAGTACCCAATATTGGATTCTTCAAAATCTTCGGATGCAAATGTTATGTACTTTACAACGGAAGAGAGCACCGAGGTAAATTTGATGAAAAAGCTGATGAAGGCATCTTTGTCGGCTACTCAAACAATAGTAAGGCCTTTCGAGTTTTCAATAAGAAACTTTTGAAAATTGTTGAATCTGCTCATGTAACCTTGATGAATTTGATTTGTTAGAGTCTCGACTTACTCCAAATAGTGCTAACCAATCTAGTGGTTTTGAGACAGTGAATCTAGTAACTCTAATCAATCCGCAGATAATGTGCAAGATCCTTTTGTTGTTGCAGAAGACCCACAGATATATCTTTCCTTCCTCAAAGAAGAAATCGTCCCGCCGATAATCCTCCAAATGCCTCGCCGATTCTTCTCAACCAAAGGCCAATGAATCCTAGCCCAAATCCAATCTCGCAATTCATCCTCCTATACCAAATATTCCTCAATCAAATTCCAAATCCACTCAAAGTCCAAATCATCCTATCTCTCCTATTCCTTTCAAGATATCATCTTCCAAATCGCCGCCGATTCCGAACCTCCTCTAGAATCCTTAAGACAAGAATCGCAAGACAAGACCTACCAAGAGAAGTTAGACCTCATCGTGACCATCCTCTTGATAACGTCATTGGTGATGTCTTTGGACCCGTAGTGACCAAATCCGAACAAGGACTTTGATGAAAATCTTTTCTCTTCGCCTATGGTGTCTCGATATTGAGCCTCGAAGACCGAAGAAGCCCTTGCCGATCCAAGCCGGGTGGAAGCTATGCAAGAAGAGTTGAATCGCTTGAAAGATGTAAAGTTCGGGAACCGGTTCCAAGACCTTCCTCTCAAAGAAGTCATTGGAACTAAATGGGTATTCAAACAAGTTGGATGAATCCGAAAGATTACGAGAAACAAAGCAAGATTGGTGGCCAAAGGATACCGTCAAGAAGAAGGGATTGATTATGACCAAACTTTCGCACCAAGAGCAAGATTAGAAGCGATAAGACTATTTCTTGCCTATGCCGCCTTCAAAGAATTCAAGCTATATCAAATGGACGTGAAAAGCGCATTCTTAAATGGTGAACTTCAAGAGCCGGTCTACGTTGAACAACCACCAGCTTTGAAGATCCTAAGAAACCCAACATGTCATCGATTTATGCTTACAGCAAGGTGAAGCTTGTGGGGCCAAACGACCTCTGTCTGTAGTTCGCTCGTCGACGTCTGATACACGTGCAGATTTCTACAAGTTGAATTTGAGACAACCGTTATATCAGGCTGTCCGATTGCATTACCTGTTTGCTCAAATATATGTGATCTACTTCGTCAATAAATGATCAAAGGCCCTATGCAAAAAGATCTTGAAAGCAATGCTTTTACAATTGTGGTGATATGAGCACTTATTTCCGTCTCGTTAAAGCAAACGGCATATGCTTTCATCAATCTAACATTCTAAATAGAGGTCCGATCGAAATGGCTTGGTTTTGTTTCGATATCAATACGGTTCAGCACGTACTTCACGCACGTAAAGACTCTAATCGAGCTTCATCAGTGACAAAGACTCTTACGTGAATGGATTGGCCTGATCTGAACCATATTGCACGAGATAAAGCCTATTATGTTGCCATTTGTTCCAAGAGAATTTAGAGAGAAGAATCTTCGATTCGGTGAAAAGAATTATTCAATATGGCTGGCACGCACTAGTTTAGGATAATTTAATGCCAGATCTTTTCAATTATATCGCTGATACTGCATGCTTACGACATTTCGCTGTCGGAAGCTGAAATACAAGAAGACACGCTTGTCCCAACCGCCCCAGCAAAGAAGCTTGCAGGTTAAAGGACAAAGTAGCTAAAAGTAGCTCTAAGTCAACAGTAATGGTGTCAAGGTGATCGTTTTCACTTTAGCAAATCCTACGGGCATGAAAGAGATTAGTAGACTGAGGATCGAGTCTCTGTTCCAAATTAATAAGTGAGCCATTCGCCAAATTTAAGCACGCGACTCCAAAACAAAAAGTTATTTAAAAGTGTTAACTCCCGTCGATTACCAGTTGATCCCACCAAATAGATAGTTTCCTGCAAAAGATCACGATTCTCAAAGATCTAGTCGAAGGCATCTAAGAGATCCAAAATTCTGATTTAATTGGCGAATTGTAGTGGGTCTCTAACTATTGTGATCGCTGATTAAGCCGATTTCCGAGTCCAGCATATATTTTCGCGCCCAACAATCTCGCCTCCTAATTGCTTAAGCCGACCTTTAAACGTAATCACTTAGGATATAGATAGATATTAAGGTTGTAAGTTGATAATCGCCGGTCGACAACTAATCAGACGCTTACAAGTCGCCGAAGTCGGGCCGTATTTATATTCAAGCAAGTGAACATAAAACAAAACCAAATTGTTCATTTGCTAAAAGTAAGTTTGTAATTGACATTTAAATGCAGAGGATATCTATTTTAATCATGATTACAATACGCCGCCAAGGAAATGGCAGCGTTCAAAAACCCTTTTCAAACAAACTGAGGAATCATATATTTAATAACTTTTTCATTTCGTCAAAAATTTTTCGCCTTTCCTCTTACTTCTAGCCTTCCAGGTCTCCAAACCAAAGACTTCATTTTCTTCCAGCATAACTTGGGCAATCTTCATTCACCGTAAGCCTGCGGCAAAGCCGCTGAGAGCTTGATTGTCCACAGCTAAAGCTCTATGAGTCAATGAAAGCTGCCAAATCCTTGATGATGTGGGAATACTGATTAGATCTAGCAATCCGATGATGAAGATGATGGATTGATGCTGTCTTCGCCAATTCCGATCAAACCTTTCTTCTACCAACACTCTAGATATTTAATCTCGAGAAATGGGGCGGCTCCTATGTCGAGAGGGTCTTGTCGTTATCGAGGGTCATTGTCAAAGGTCCGAAAGTCCGCCGAGACTTCTTTCGAGATTCGTTGCTAAGCTTTCACCTGTTGGACTTTCAAGCACTAAATCCTCTGATTTCAAGAAATTCACTGCTTGATTCCCAAATCACCAATGTCACCTCTGATGTTGAAAGATGCCGATAGCCCAGACTTTGCCAGCAAATGCGACCTGTTCAGCCACATTAGGTGTGAGTACATTGCTGTTTCAAAGACAGTGATGTTTGTGTCCGATTCAGGATACTGCTAGCCAGCGTTCACTAGTCATCTTCAGCTTGAAGGCCTGCCCACAAGCGAGGAATATCACTGGTGCTGGAATAACCAGAGAGGGCCCAAATCGGGATGAATGTGATGATAGATTTCTCAGAGATCGCCGAGGTAGGAGGATCCTAAGGGAACATCTCACACCATTATTCTCCAAGGATAGCTTGCGGCGATCATAAAATTCTCGCCGTAAAATGCCCTCCCATTCAAATAGAGCGCACGATGCACAAGGCTTAGAATTCCGCCGCTGTCTACCGAATCGATCTTGGCCGGGCTGTGGTCCTGGAGGCATAAAATGGTAAAGTAATGTTTTTCGCTCAGGGCATTGCCGTTCATAAACCAACTTCCCAAACACCAACATAGAGTGCGAAAGAATACTCCGCAGTCTCTCTCAATTACATGATCATTAATCATCAAGCGCCTCTCTTCTTGATTCCATCCAGAATAGATGGCATACTTCAGTGGAGATTCACCCTCAAACTAGACAAATATCACCGCACGAATTTGCAAAGATCCGTGCCGATTGGGTGTAAGGAGGGAGAGTTTTCGACTTTGGCATAGAGAAAGCAAGTACGAGGGTTTTCTTCTTGCCATGCTTTTGAATGCCCTTATCCCATTTTGAAAGGTAGAATGGGAGTCATCTTTGAAGAGCCTTCGGTAGGAACAAAATTTTTGAAGGGATTCTTTACTATCCTTCAGTACACACCTCAGACTTAGAGTTTCCGATGAGGAGGAAAGGTGGGGATTACCCGGCGAGAGTCCTTTTCTTTGGAATGGACATCGAGGTGGTGTACCCGATTTGAGCATATCATCATCTATTAGCTGATGTCGAAAGTGAGGAATCAGTACCATGAGGAAGGTGAAGGTATCCTCTTCAACAACAAGCGGGAATCTCTCCTTCGCCAATCTTCTCGGATCAATCTCGCCATCGACTCCTTTCATCAGACGAAGACGAGAGGATCATCGTTTCAGGATCATCATTGGAAAAGAAATCAGCAATGGCACGATGAATGAATGTTTGAAAAGCAAGGATTTCAGACAACAATTGCAAGAGAAAGCATTATCAACTTCTTGAGATTCGAAGATCGCTAAGAAGCAATAAGCCGCATACAGCTAGTAGTCCTCCTCCTCCCAAATCAACAAACTCTTGGAAGGGTTCGGCGGGGACATCACGAGAAAAATAGGAGCTTGCTCTGGGAATTAAGAAAACCTCCCGTAACCATTACAGGTGATTCCTGGGAGCGCTCGTTCAATTATCTTTAAGAAGCAGCAGCAATCTGCCGATAAGCGTGATCATCATCGTAAAAGCAGGTTTACTGCTTTGGATTCAATAGGGAATTTGAAGAATCAACAAGAATCGGCGAAGGAACATTATGGTGACATTGTCGAGAATCCAGCCTTCTTATCGGAAGAACTACTACTCATTCTCTTCAAAGCTTCTTCAGACCCAGTGAGTGATGAGTCTAGAGTCATTCTGTCAAAACATTTTCAATCACCGAGTAAAGCAAGAGGACCTCTGGGTAAGAGTTTCATTGAAGATTTAATACTTGAATCCCGATCTTCATCATTTTCAAATTTCTTCATACAACACATAGGGATCATTTTCTTCAAAAATCAAACCGAGTCTTATATAAAAGAGGCATAAGCTATCCAGGCCGAGATGACCATCAAATCCTTGTCTCTTATCCGATCCTGAAAGAGATAAACTTGATTCCAAAGCAAAGCGCGTAAGATCAAAGTATCTATTGAAGTTCAAAGATCAACACATTCTTGCCGGAAAGTTCCTCGTACTTAGAGATTGGAGGAAACTTCTCGGGAAGAAAGGTCTCATTCATGTCCAATTTTACTCTATCAACATAATCAACTAGGTTTCCAGCAGGAGTGGACGCTTCTCGCTACACTCTTCATGAAAAGCCGGAGAAAGTCTTCTCGATGAATGGTCAGCAGGATGGTCAATTGGAAATACCCGGGCCACTTGAGCAATTTTTGTCGATCATGGACCAAGGATTGTCATGAAGTAGATATGAAATGTAGGATTCTTGATTGGAGCACATTTTCTCGGTTCTCAGCCGGTGGCTATTAGGATGAGGCTGTTATCTTTGAATGTCAGGGGAGGTTAGGGTAAGAAAGTAGAATGGGAGCTGGCTGAGCCGGTTTCTTGGATTACTCACTTTTTCTTTGACTTTTTCAGCAGCCAAGAGCAACAGCTTGAACTTTCAAAGGGGCAAATTGCTCTATCGGTAGGAATAGGGCTCCACCACTCACAGTAATTCGGTTCTGCTAATTCTCTTCCAATCACCATCACCGTGCATAAGCTTTAACTTAAGTTTAGATATCTTTGCTTTGGTAGCAGTTGGGATTAACAGGACTACAAGCGGGGGTTTTCACCTCTAATTATTGCTCGTCAAAGAACCAATATTGACAACCTTTGCCAGGTGGAAATCTTTACCTTTGCCATCTGATCAGCTTTGAAAGATACTTAACGGCTGCTTGAGACAATGACCCTACTGAAGATAAATCCACACCAATTAAAATTCTTCCTAAGCCTTACAATGGCGAGCAAATCCTTCAAAGCGAAGATCGGTAACATGGCCAAAGTGAGAACTGCGAGATCGGCCAAATCAAACATCTGTCTATAATCTCTATCGTGGCAAAATATCTTCTAAAGCCATAATGAACCTTGAAGTGTTTTATGTCCACCGAGTCTAGGTCCCAAAGGCATTATCACCTCTAATAAGAGAAGTCCAGAGCTTCAGTCCCGAAATGTAGCGTCAACAGGATTAGGGCCGAAATTTCCTAGGAGTTGGAAAAATAGAGAAATGCTTTTCAGGAGTAACTGGAGATTGGGAACACCGTAAACGGTGAGGAAGAAATTGCGAGAGAAGGATTAGGGTCATCTTCATTTGAAATATGCCCAACATTGGCACATTAGCAAAGAATTCTCTCCGACCGAATCAATATAGACGCCAAAATTATCAGATGAGCCGTGAAAGGGAAGAACGAAGTTTCGACAAAAAGATCACGAGAAATTGTCCATCATCTTCATATCACGCATCAGAAAAGCTTCGGGTCAGTATGTAACCTCCATAGATATCCTTTTCACATTACTCATGATTTACACCTTCGCAAAACTCGAAGCAATCAAACAAACTCAAAACACAATACGCCAAAGTTAGAATCGGATGATTGAAATATCAAGATATACGTACATCCGCATTCCAAGATAAAGAGTTGAGTTAGGGAGTTTTGAGATTTGATGAGAGAGTCGAAAGAGAATACGAAAGGATTTTTGAGGAAATGGTTTTTACTTAAATATGTTAAGTGAAGTTAGAAGGGAAAGATTTGTTTGAAAAGGGTTTTCAAAAGGCGCAACTCGTTCATTTACCTTGGAATATGTGCGGCGGCAATTGCATTTAAAGCGCCGTGATTTGAGCGATTAATCATGATTAAAATAACCGCATTTATGATTTTAAATGATACAGTTTACACACGATTTATCACAATATTAATTGGAATAAATCATTTGACAATTTTCGATTTTCTTGAAGTGAGTCTGTACACACACGTGTCCGAGAGAGGGTGTGACCAGAACTTGTCGCCTTGATTTGATTTGTCGACAGGGAACTGCCACTTTACATTTATGAGAGGAGGCTTGCCGATAGGAGACGAGGCAATAGCCGGCTTAACCACAACTAGAGTACCAATGACGAGAGAAAAGACATCGCGGCCCAAGCAACGGATCGGACGTAACAACTAATGCAGGCAGAGATAGCAGCGAAAGAAAGACTGATCGGCGGGAATAACGATCTCGAAGCAAGATATCGGCATCAACCCGAGTAACCAATAACACCTACCACTCGCTAAGAAATTCAAATCTCTTCGATCAAGAGGCTTTATCAAGATATCGGCTCTTTGAAAGTCGGTATGAACTTTCAAAGAAGACAATGTTGCCTTTCTCAACATGATCTTTCAAGAAATGGTATTTTATGTCAATGTGCTTTGTCTTGGAGTGCATTAGTGGATTGTTTGAGACTCGAAATGGCATCGATTGTCACGATAGATAGAAGCATTTGAGGTGGAATCTCATAGTCTACTAATTGTTGCTTCATCCATAGGATTCGAGAGCAGCGGCCTACGGCAAAGAATGTATTCAAATTTCGCCAGGCAAGTGGAGGTAGTTGTTTGCTTTTGCATGACCATGAAACTAGCCTCTCGCCAAGAAACCGGCAAGTTCCACCGGTACTCTTCCTTGTGACTCGGCAAGCTGCATAGTCGGCATCCGAGTAACCGATAAGATTGAAAGAAGAATCTACGCGTACCATAGGCTTGAGTTAGCAGTGCCACTTAGATATTTGATAATTCTTTTTAAAGCTTGCAGATGGGATTCTCTTGGGTCGGCTTGAAATCTTGAACCTTGCTTACACAACGGCAAACATAATATCCTGGTCATGGCCGTTAGATAGAGAAGTGAACCAATCATTCCTCTCAGAAAGAGTCATGTCCACTTTCTTGCCGAATTCGTCTTTATCAAGATGCACATTTGTCGCCATGGGAGTGCTTTGAGGATGAGCATTATCGAAACCAAATTTCTTGATCAGCTCCTTGGTATATTTAGCTTGATGTATGAAAATTCCTTCATCGGTTTGCTTTACTTGAAGACCAAGGAAATAAGTTAGCTCACCCATCATACTCATTTCAAACTTGCTTTGCATGAGCTTTTCAAATCTTTTGCATAGGGCTTCATTTGTGGAAACGAAGATGATGTCGTCCACATATATTTGAACAAACAATGAATGACACTTGTGCTTGGTCACGAATAGAGTTGTGTCGATCTTTCCTCTTGTAAATCCTACACCGTCACTGAGCAGGAACTTGGACAGGGTTTCGTACCAAGCCCTAGGAGCTTGCTTCAAGCCATAAAGAGCTTTCTTCAATCGGTAGACATGATTGGGTTTCTTAGGATCTTCAAAGCCTGGCGGTTGTTCTACGTAGACCAGCTCTTGAAGTTCACCATTTAAGAATGCGCTTTTCACGTCCATTTGATATAGCTTGAATTCTTTGAAGGCAGCATAGGCAAGAAATAGTCTTATCGCTTCTAATCTTGCTACTGGTGCGAAAGTTTGGTCATAATCAATCCCTTCTTCTTGACGGTATCCTTTGGCCACCAATCTTGCTTTGTTTCTCGTAATCTTTCCAGATTCATCCAACTTGTTTCTGAATACCCATTTAGTTCCAATGACTTGCCTTGAGAGGAAGGTCTTGGAACCAGGTTCCCGCACTTTACATCTTTCAAACTGATTCAACTCTTCTTGCATAGCTTCCACCCAACTTGGATCAGCAAGGGCTTCTTCAGTCTTCTGAGGCTCAATATCAGACACCATAGCTGATGAGAAAAGATTTTCATCAAAGTCCTTGTTCAGATTTGGTCACTGGGTCCAAAGACATCACCAATGACGTTATCAAGAGGATGGTCTCGATGAGGTCTAACTTCTCTTGGTAGGTCTTGTCTTACCGATTCTTGTCTTAAGGATTCTAGAGGAGGTTCGAATCGGCAGATTTGGAAGATGATATACTGAAAGGAATAGGAGAGATAGGATGATTTGGACTTTGAGTGGATTTGGAATTTGATTGAGGAATATTTGGTATAGGAGGATGAATTACTGAGATTGGATTTGGGCTAGGATTCATTGGCACTGATTGAGAAGAATCAGCAGAGGCATTTTGAGGATTATCAGCAGGACGATTTCTAGCTGAGGAAGGAAAGATGTCTGCTGGGTCTTCTACAACAACAAAAGGATCTTGCACATTATTTGCAGATTGATTAGAATTACTAGATTCACCTGTCTCAAAACCACTAGATTGGTTAGCACTATTTGGAGTCTGGTCAGACTCTAACAAATCAAATTCATCAAAGGTTACATGAACAGATTCAACAATTTTCAAAAGTTTCTTATTGAAAACTCGAAAGGCCTTACTGTGTTTTGAGTAGCCGACAAAGATGCCTTCATCAGCTTTTTCATCAAATTTACCTCGGTGCTCTCTTCCGTTGTAAAGTACGTAACATTTGCATCCGAAGATTTTGAAGAATCCAATATTGGGTACTCGGCCTCTCCAGAGTTCATAAGGAGTCTTATTATGGAATTTGTTGATGAGAGATCCGTTGCCGAGTGAAGCGGCGGTATGAATGGCTTCGCCTGTAAATATTTTGGCAACTGCTTCGTAAATCATGGTCTTACCGGCTTCAATAAGCGTCCTATTCTTTCTCTCAACTACACCATTTTGTTGAGGTGTACCAGCAGCAGAGAAATTATGGTCTATGCCATGATCATCACAATATCGAGCGATACCATTGTTTGTAAATTCAGTCCCATTATCTGATCTCATGCTAACAATATCGCTCTCTTTCTGAGTCTCAGTAGTCTCGAATAATTTGGTGGCAACAAGATATGTATCATCTTTGTTGCCGAAAGCTTCCACCCAAGTATATCGGAATAGTCATCTACTACGACCAAGGTATATCTACTTCCCCAAGGTGGCCGTGGTTGTGGGGCCAAATAGATCCATATGTAACATTTGAAGGCACCTAGAAGTTGACATGCAGGGCTTGATTTCGAAAGAGGATTTGTGTTGTTTTCCCAACTGGCAAGCTCTGCACTTCTTTCCGTGATCAGCAGACACTTTTAGAAGACCAGTTGCCAATCCAGAACTGGCAAGCTTGGATATTGATTTGAAGTTTAAGTGACTGAGTCTCTTGTGCCATAGCCATGAGTTCTCACTGATATTCTTAGCTACAAAACAGATATTAGTAACACCAGTAATAGCACTTATGTCTACTGCATAAATGTTACCTTTTTGTTTGGCAGTGAGAAGAGTTTCATTTGAGGCAATGTCTTTTATATAGCAACTTGAAGTAGTAAAGATACATTGCATTCCTTTATCACATAATTGTGATATGGAGAGAAGGTTGTGTTTGAGTCCATCCACCAAAGAGACCTTCTGTACAGTAACTGAACCTCTAATGATGGTTCCACATCCAATTATTTTACCTTTTCCATTGTCACCAAAAACTACAGGAGGACTCGATGCGTCAACAATATCAAGAAGGAGATCGGCACGGCCACCATGTTGTCCGGGGAATGTAGCCCACTATCCAAAATCCATACATCTTTGCCGGCATCGCCGAGGCCATAAAGCATACCTGCAAGTTAAACATGCTTATGGTCCCCCTTTATTCACTGGGTCCAAGAGGTTAGTTCCTCTTGGGCAGCCATATCTGGCCGCCACTAGAGGCCTTAGCCACTGTGGGTCCTGAAAGGCTTTTCAAGAGGCATTCATGAGCATGATGACCATAATCCAAACAATTATCACATCTCACTTTACTGTTTGACTGAGTAGTCGGCAAGACACCACTAGATTTAGTCATTGCATCATTAGGCTTAGGAGAATCAGCAGACACGAATTTAGGGACTTTGTAAATACTGGTTTTACCCTTCTTGCCTTTCTGCTTGCCTTTGCCAGTCACCTTTGGGGGAGACTGTTCATCGGCAGCTGAATCAAGAGTGGCAATACCAGCTTTGCTGATGCATTTACTTTTAATGTCTTCATCCACATAATCATTATCAGCAATCTTAATTCCCTTTTGCACGTACCTGGCTTTCTCCATTTCCTTGTAGTTAGGATACTTCATTGCTACAACATTATATTTTTGCTTGGTATCCTTATGCAATGAGTTAATCGAGTTGTTCTCAGCCATCTTGTCCTTTTTCTCAGTTACAGAGGCATTAGTACGACTGCTACTGCTGGTTTCAAATCCTATCCCATGTTGATTATTTTTAGGACAATTTTGGGTTGCATTAATCGCAATTTTAGCAGCGTTAGGTTTTGAAAAAGTATCTATGGTTTTCATAAGAGAATCATTTCTTTGAGCTAAATCTTTAATCTGTGCAAAGGTGTACTTTTTGCTCGCTTTTGAGATCCAAAGTTTTCGCTTTAAGCCGATCGAACTCACTCGCTTTGTTTTTAAAGAATCAAGTTCAGTTTTGAGTGAGTCTCTTTCAGCAGAAACTAAACTGAAATCAACAGTCAATATTTCATGAACACTACTCAACTTTTCATAATCAATAAAAAGTTCATCCATTGTCTCTATCATCTCAGCTTTAGATATCTCAGGAAGAGGGTCGGTTGTATTTCTTTTGGCTGAGTGATCTTTTGGTTCAGGAGAGAAGTTGGGTAGGGATGAGATGGGTTTGGCAAGATTTCTTGAAATACTTGGAAGTTTGGTAAAGGATAGCTTCTTTTCGGAGGATTGTGGAGGACTTGGTTCGGTTGCATAGGAGGCAATGGGTCCACACTGTCCATAGAGTGAGGTTCCAACTTGATGAACCTTATAACCATAAGGATTGACCGCGTTGACTTTAACTTCTTGGAATGAATGTCTTGCTGGTCTTTCTTTCCTTGATGATGATCTTGGAGGAGTTGCATCCCTGTGAATAGGAGTTGGTAGATCTAGTGCTATTTCATCATCGGCATCCAAGGCAACAAAACTTATATCAGCATCTTCATTGTCATCGGCAGCGCCTTCACCTTCTGAGTCAGTTTCACACCGCATCGGCATAGCTTTCTCTCGTGTCATTGTCATCTGCAACATAGCTTCTGGACTTTGGATGTCTCTGGTTTACCGATTTCCTGACATACTCATATTTTGGATGGGGACATTTAGATGCAAAGTGTCCAGGTTTTCGGCAGTTAAAACATACCAAGTCTCCTTTGCTGTTCTTTCCATCAGCAGTGCTAGTAGAAGTCTTATGGTTGTTGGTGGTTCTATGGAAGGGAGTAGTAAATGGTTTGTTTTGATTTGGTTTGCTGTCTTTTTGCATTTTCTTGAAGTTTTTAAACTTTCGATAGTTTCTGGCAAATGCAGTAAATTCGTCTTCTTCCACATGAGGCTCAGGAGGGCTTTCAAGTGTTTTGTTACAGCAAGGGCTTTGGCATTGATCAGTAGGAGGATAAGGAGTAGGAATTTGAGATATCTGAGTCTGTGCTGAGAGAGACATGCATTTGAAGTTTTTATCGAGAACATTAAGTTTTTGTAGTTCTCTCTCATATAAAAATAGACTAGACACAATATTTTGAATAGAAGTAGTATTTAAATCTCTAGCTTCTCTGAGAACAGTGACCTTGGTATGATATATACTTCCTAAAGCACTTAGAAAATGTATATTCAGGTCTTTCATAGTATATACTTTACCAAGAGAAGCACATAGATTACTTACCTCGTAGAATTGATCATATGCTGTTCTGAGTGATTCGCCATCTGACTTTTTGAACGATTCGAACTCAGCAATTGCATCATACAGCCTGTTGTCCTTGGTGCGAGCATCTCCTTCGAAGTATTCAAGGAGCTTGTTCCAGCATTCTTGTGCCGTGTAACACAAGTCAATGAGCTTGTACTGTTTGTCGTCTAGACCACAAGAGATAATGTGGCTGGCTTTCCCATCAAGAGCATAGGTTAATTTATCTTCGTCAGTCCATTCATCTCTTGGTTTTTCGACCAGAGTTTCCGTAACTTGAACATCTGTTTCTTGTTCATCATCAGCATCGGCATGCGCAGTTAAGGGAGTGGATGGTATAGGTTTGTAGGTGGTTTGAACCTTCAAGGGAGTAATCGGTCCACCTTCCACTACCTTCATTAATCGTTCATCTATGGAGTTCATGTATTTTATCATTCGGGATTTCCAAACACCAAACTCGTTGGTGTTCAACATCGGTATGGTAGTGATGTTGAACGACTGCATAATTTTTCCCGCCATGGAATCGGCAATCAAGCTGTAAGGCTTGGAAATTTCTTTCAAAAATGACAAGCTCTGATACCAATTGTTAGGCCCGATTGGAAAGGAAATAGGCTAGAGGGGGGGGGGGTGAATAGCCTTTTTACTATTTTAATTGAAAATACCTTAATGGTCAAAGTCACTACTCAGAATGTTGTAATTAATCAGTAAGCACAGCGGAATATTTGTGACTTAGTTTGAACTCACACAAAATCAGCAAGAAGTTGTTCAGAGCTTGATTTTAACTCAAGGTATTTATTTAAATCGTTTATGCAGTGCAACTTGTTTGGTTTAGGGAAATACTTATGATTCAAACAGTTGAACTGTTTCCGATTTGTAATGGTGAACGACTAGCGGGATGTAAGTAAAGTAAAGACAAGGACACGAGATTTGGAGAGGTTCACGGCGTGAATGCCTTTTGCTACGTCCTCTACCAAGATTGGTCGAGATCTTGGATTTTGAGAGAAGTTTACTATCGTATGTCCTAGTCTATTACAAGAGCGGCCTTGCCGTTACAAGGATTGAAAACAAAGGATCTACCGATGGATCTTAAAATAAAGAGCCGATCTGTGTGTTTTTGAGTGGCAAGTTAGACTTATCTCACTCAGGTGTGTGTGTGCTTTCTCAATCAATGCATTCTAATGATTGTCTTGTTGGAGAATGCTTACAAGGTTGAATGAGATGTGCACGAGTATATATCCCTAATAATGTCTAATGATTTTCTGGACTTGAAGGCTTGAGCTTCATTGAATGCTTCAAGCACACTCTTCTTCAATGCAACGACCAACCATCTTCAATGCAGCAAAGTCTTCTATATATACTTGAGAGAAAGAGAGAGAAGAACTATGATGCCGTTGAAGGGTAGATTTGGAATAAGGAAGTATGGTTGGTAGGTGAGGATCATTTAATGCCATATCTTTGCAATTAATGCGGGAGATTTGAATAAGACATTTCTGCTTTTGTTCGGCGGGTAATAACCCCTTTGTCCCAACCGGTTACCTGGCAAAGAAGCGGACAAAGGACAAAGTAGAGCTAAAAGTAGCTCTTAAGTCAGAACAGGCAGAATGGTGTTGGCAGGAAAATGTAACTACTTTTAGCAAACAAGTACGATGAGAGAGATAGAGATGTGACCGTTGTGACTGAGAGTCTATTTCAAATGAAGGGAGTCATCCCAAATTTAAGTCACCTATCTGCTGAGGTATGTTGCTGAAAAGTGTTGACTCGCCGATTACTGTGCAGATCCCACCAGCAGGATAGTAACCTGCAAGACTTGCTGATCTAACAGAGAAGGCATCAGCAAGAGATCCAAAAATAAAATCTAATTAAATTAGGGGTCTCTAACTAGCCATGTGATTTGGATTAAGCAATTCTGAGTCCACATATATTTTGACCCAACATCCCGTCTTTTTCTCTTCCTCGTCTCATTTCTGTACTCGTATGTATCTGCTTTGTAGCTGACATAACTTTCCAATTGCTTGATAGGTCTGGTGCTTTGAGGTGTTCAACCCGCAGCGGTGGGAGATTAAGGAGGCGTATGCGTCCTTGTTCCCTGCCATGTTGTCTTGGCTGAAGGAGGCGAAGAAGGCGATGTCATCGAGAGAGGGTACTCGGCTGACATACGAGGAGGTGTCTCAGGCCCTGAGCTGAGAGTTCTCTGAGCGGATCCAGCGGACTTGGTGGAGCCAGATTCATGTCGGTGCGGTCTAGGTTGCTAGTGAGGTCACGCGTCGGCGGAAGCTGCTAGTGGGGCTTCACTGCGATGCGATGTATCTGGGGGAGAGGGTGACCCGTCAGCATGGTCTGGGGTCCCTTCCTATGGTGCCGGTGGACCCGCCTCCACACATGCAGCATCCTTTGTCGATGCCGATAGAGGATCTGGAGCGGTATAGACAGGGCGTGTTCTATACCGAGCTTATCATAGATGGTGCTGACTATGACACCTTTTTGAGGATGAGGCTGAGGAGCCCGCAGGTGCAGTACAGGGAGGGCGAGGGCCCTGGATATCCCCTAGACTACCCGCTCCCTCGCGCTAGGCTGGCGTATGAGGGGCTGGACGGTTCCCGTATGCGGTTGGTGATCCCCATCCCGGAGGAGACGAGGCCTCGGTACAGAGTGGACCCCAATGCTATGGTGAGTGATTTGATTTTCTGCATTTGATAGTAGCATTCTGCAAATGTTGCATCTGTACTGTCTGTTTATCTTTTGACGACTTTCCTGGTTTGCAGGTGTCTGGCCGTACGTACACTAGGCTGTGAGGCAGTTGGACGGGTGTGCCAACTACACTAGGAGGCTCGTGGAGTTCCTGCGGTGCAATTCCCGGAGGAGTGGGGCTGTATATGAGCCGAGGCCGTCTAGGCCGAGAGGTTCGTCTGCCTCCACGACTGGTGGAGCGGACTTTGCGCAGGGATTTGACTAGTTCTCGGGCGGAACGGTGGGGTTCGGAGCTCATCCTTCTTCGTACTCGGGGCACGAACAGGGAGAGTCCTCGAGTTTGCAGGCGCAGAGGCGGCCTTTTGCGTATTCTCGCCTGGAGGAATTTGGGGATTATCTGTTCTCGACAGATCCGACTACTGCGGGGCAGTACATCGAGTGCTCGGATGACGAGCAGGACTCCGAGTAGTCCTCTTTTGTTGCTTTTTTTTAGACAAAATGTGTGTATTGTCCAGAACAATTTGACTTGTATTTGAAAAGGCGCCCTTGAGGCGGAACCTGTACTTTGCACATCTATTTAGTGATTACCTTCTTTTTATTTTGGCAAATAAGCAAGTAGGTTGATCAAAAATAAATAAAACCAAATATGCACAAAAATTTGAACTGGTCAAAATTTATGCCTATATGCATTGTTACTTAATTAATTGCACTGTTGCACGAGCCCGGGGTGGAAGTGGTATTGGCAGTGGTTGATTGAAACCATGGGAGCATGCAGATTCAAGGAAGCTTGAACAGGGCTTGGTTTGGAATTGTTTCCAATTTGAGAGCAGCTGGCTGCAGAGTTGACCCAGTCAACGTGAGAAAGAGTCCAGCCGGATTGAGAACCAATTTCCATAATCTTTTAAATTGCAATTCAGCTTTGCAATTTGTGAGAAACTGCATGTTTGCTTTGATCCATTAGCTGAATTCTCTCAAATTCCTGAAGGTTTTCTTTGCTTTTTTCATGGCTCCATTTCCTAGGCAATCGTCTCAGATGCAAGAGCGATACTTGGACAATTTCCAGTCGTGGGTACGGAACCACACGAGGCAAAACAAGGGGTTTTTTGAGGTTTATTACGGGATGAAATCTGTTTGGGCTTTGAAGGAGCTCATGCCAGATTGGGATCTTTTGAGAGCTGCGGCTCATTTCTGGGACGTACGGAGGAATGTGTACAACTTTTCGTACAACGAAATCACTCCCACGTTCGAAGATTTTCGGGCCATTCTAGGAGGACCTAAACGAAACAACTAGTTCTTTCTTATGCGGGTGGCATGGCCACTGTTGAGAAGTTAGTGTCTCTGCTTGGTATCTGGCTGAAGAAGCATACGGGATGCTAATGCTGAACACAGATTATGTCGACATTTCGGGGCTGCCCGATAGATTTGCCGGTGTTGAGGGGAGCATTTTTGCGTGGGACGCATTTGCTCTGTGCACAATTGCTACTTTGTTCACATTAACGTCCCTGGGTGTGTGCCATCACAGCGTACTGGACCTGGTGAGGCAGTGCCGAAATGGGGGAGACATCATGCCTTTGGTCCTGGGCGAGATGTTCCTGGGCATAGGTCGGATGGCGACCGGCAGTCGATACATGTGGGGAGGGAGTCCCGCTATGCTCACTATGTGGTTGAGGGAGAGGTTGCAGATGATGCCCGAGGTGCCAGTGTCTTGTGACGCTTGGTCCTTTTCTAGACGTCCTCTGGTGATAGGGGGCGATCAGGCTGAACTGGAGCTCTGGATGGCCAGACTCCGCACGCATCACTTGCGATGGTGGTTTCCTCACTGGAAGTTACAGACTTTTCGGACTGCTCAGGAGGGTCTTTTGGTTGTCAGAGTGCCGGGGTTGTCCCAGACGGCTTTCTACATTCCATCCTTGGTTCTGCGGACAAGATTTGCAGAGTGGAGCGAGGTGCCATTGACGGGTTTGAGTCATGCTGCTACCTTCGAGGTGGGATCTCTGCTGATGGAAGATCCTTCGACGTTATTGCTTCTCACGCGGCTGTGGCAATACACGTCCTTTCCTGCCAGGGTTCTCTTTCACCGGAGAGGGGGCTGTTGGGTGTTGATTACCTTGACAGCTCGACTTTGAGGAGGGTCGAAGCGGGAGCTAACCCTAAGAATCGTACTGGGGACGACATGGCTGACTATGAGGCCAATGCTGATAGGGAGGCCGATCAAAGCACGGTTATGATGGCTCGAAGAGAGGCAGCTCAAGACAGAGCTAGGGAAAGAGGTCAGTATTGGCAGGCTACTTAGGTTTGACGGAGGCGTCGGGAAGGGTCCCTGAGCCAGGTAGAAGGACTATGGGAATATTCCCTGTGAAGGTGAAGAATACTCGCCGTGGAAAAGGGAAGGGGAAGAAGGATGAAGGACCAAGTACGGGAAACTAGGTTGACCTTGCTGTCCAGAGTATCCACCCACTGTCATTGCAGACACATTAACTGATTAATGTTTTATTGTAGTTTTGCTAGCATGTAGCGAGTCAAGAGTTCACCGTGCTTGAACTCATCAAAGATTGTTTTAACCGTAATGAATTTATAGGTTAATTGAAAAGAGTTTTTCGAAACACAAGCAATTGATGCTTATTTGTTTTTTTTTTTGTTTTTGAGACCGAACCAATGATGGCTGCCTACGTTCCCCTTTTACAATTAGACTAAGGGGCTCAGGTCACCGTAGTTCGACACTTTAGGTGAATTTGAGAAAAACAAAGACAAAAGAAGTGCGACCCTGTATTTTACCTAGATCATTGTTGGGAATGTATCCAGTTGGGTACTCTTTTAGCACTTTAATTTTACTGAGGGGTGGTGTATGGGGAAGGAGAGTTGAGCGAGGTTGAAACTGTAAGGTTGGAGGTTGGGTGTGCCGTTGGAGGTTCCCCTTTTGCGGGCTGCTGCCTTGGTGCGGGTGAGCCTTTTATTTTCTCTGATATCAGCTGATGTTGCCACATAACCGAGCCCCTAGACCGTGGTGTGGTCCTTGACTTCGATGACTTGGTGTTGGCCTTGTAACCTTTTGCCGAGCCCTAGTCCTGGGATGAAGTTCATGAGTTTCATCATATTCATGGCAGGGAGGGATTTTGTCTTGAAATAGTGGAAGGTCCACGTTGCATATTTGGATCTTGGAGGTCTCCAGAGTGAATCCAGTTAATGCCATGTCGTCATTATGATTGATTTCTAACACTGGAATGTCGTTGGTGCTGGTCCCCTCGGTGGTGACGCTGTCGCCGTAGACTGTGGTTAGCTCGTTGCCTTGCATGAACTTGATGCACTTGTGAAGAGTGGATGCCACGCCATTTATCTGATGCAGCCAGGGTCGCCCCAGGATGGCTGTGAAAGTGATTGGAATGTCCAACACTTGGAATTCGGTGGGGATCATCCGCTTGCCGAACCAGTTATTAAGAGTAGCAACCCCGAGAACTGTACGGGAAGTGGAGTCATAGACCATGACAGTGTGGACTGAAGGCTTCAGATCTGTGGGCTTGATGTCAAGCAGGTCCATCATCTTGGCGGGCAAGACATTCATTCCGGAACCTTCGTCTACCAACACGCGGGGAAGGCGACGCTAGTCCAGCTGAACTGTGATGTAGAGTGGCTCATTGTGATCAGCCCCAAATTTTGGCAGGTCCAAATCTATGAAGGTGATAATGTTGCCGTAGTGGATGTTGCCGATCATCAGAATGATTCGTATGGGGTTGCGTCCACGGGAACCATGGTACGGGCCAGACTTTCCTCTAGCTTGAGCTTGTGAGGATATGAGGATGTGAGCAAGGACCAAAGGGAAATGTTCGCCTGGGTCTGCTTGAGCTGAGTGAGGACCGGGTCCTCTTTCATGGAACTCGTGTCTTCCGGCAGGCCGGGTTGCGGTTCTGGCTCCGTCGGCTTTTTGGTGGCCTTAGGTGGTAATGCATGGATTTGACCCGATCAGGTCAGGACGCTGACATCAGGCTTGGTTCCTTCTGAACAGGCCGCTCTGAGCTGAGCCATAGTCAGAGGAGGATTCCTCGTAGCATAGGGCCATATGTCTTCCCTGAATTCGTTGACTGTAGATGCGTTCCCAGGTGCTTTGGCAGCTTTTCGAATTCTGTCCCAGGATACTGGCTTGGATGCCTCCGTGGGGAGGTAGTTTATGGATTGCCACAGCTGTTCGAACGTCAGTTCGTAACTGAAATTACCCGGGTTTCACGCGAGCGAAAGCGGTTGTCTTTCGCGGAGGGTTGGTGTCTGAGACCTCGCTTTCGGGAAGGAGAGGAGTCGCCACGCGGTTTTTGTATTTTGAGCCCAAAACGTGGAGAAACGACTTTAGTGAAAAAGGTGTCGTTTTTATTGGTAGCAAAAACTTAGGAAAAGGCTTTGAAAATGGGGGGTCATTTTTATTGGTAGCAAAAACGAGTAAAAAGCTATTTTGAGTACCAAAGATTGTTAGGTTCGGAGGTCACGTTACGTTTCGGGAAGAGTATTACGAGGTCACCCGAAATGCCTCGTATGACGAGTCTTTCTACCTTTCTCGAAATCGTGTGTGTGTGTGTGTTTGGATTTTGAAAAGGGGGCTTGAATGACAAGCTTAATCTTGGTTTGAATGTCAAACGTTGATTAGGTGATCTTGTTTGAAAAGACGAGCGTTTGAATGACAAACGTCGGTTTTGGAGTTTTAGGAAAAGTGGCGCATTTTGAAAGAGAGCTCGAAGGTCGAACTCCAGTTTTGAACCGGGCGTTACATTGTTAACGATTTTTACGGGAAAAAATGTATTAAATGAATTTGAATGTCAAAAGTCGGCTTTTAGTTTGAAGATGAGCGTTCGGATGCCAAACGTCATTTCGCGCATTTTGAAAGAGAGTTCGAAGGTCGAACTCCGGTTTTGAACCGGGCATTACATTGTTAATGATTTTTACGGGAAAAAAAGTATTAAATGACATGCAATCAACGAATCGGGTTGCGACTCAGACTTTGAAAAGTAAATACTATCACGATCCAAACGGGTCGGACTTTGTAAATGACAGTATTTAAAGTGCGGTATGCCGTTTTAACCCGAGATTACTTCTCTTACGGGAAGAGAAGAGGATCGAAGGGCTAAAACATATCGGACCCCGTTAGACGGAGGCGTCTACATTTCAACGATGTTCGTCCGAAACGGTTATAGCGACTAGCGCGTAAACCGAGGCGGAATGAGAGATTAAAGAGAGGGAGTTATGCCTATGGCTAGGGTCGACTCCTTTGACTCGGGGGGTGTATACGGGATACAGAAAGTGGTTTGGAATGGTGTTTCGAGGTGTTTTGGTTCGTGTTTGGTTGAAATGCGGAGTTTTCACACAAATCGAGGCAAAACGGGAGCTCGGGAGAGGGAGGATTTGGTTTGGGCCGTGGCAATGGTGATTTTTGGGAGTAAATATTGTTCTTCTAAATGTCTTTGACAGCCCTTCTATTTATAGGTGAAAATTCAGTATGAGTTCTGCCGGACTTAGCTTGAAATCCAAGGGGTTTTGTGAAATTTTGGAAATTGGAGGGACTTGCTGGCAATTTCTGAGACACTACAAAGGAGTCCGGCCGGACTTGGACTGCATACCAGGGGTATTTTAGTCATTTGACCTTGATTTCTGATTGAAAGGTGACTAGAGGGAGGTGGCATGCTTGCCACGTGTCCCATGACTCACATGCTGTGTGGGAGTTCGTTCCCGAGTCCCAGTTTTGTTCGTTTTTAAAATAACAGTCCAGAAAATGTCCGAAATGCCCCCGAAAAGTGCCGGAAAGTGCGTTTTTCAGGGAAAGCCGTACTTTCACGTGCGATGACGTGTGTTAAGTATGCTTGGACGTCGGGATGCTCGGGGCAGTCCCGGGATGTCTCGTTGGCATGGCAACGGGGAGCTTAACGGGTTCCGGTTAACCTGGAGCGGGCCAGTTAACGGATTCCGATTAACTTCTAATGGATTTTGACGATCCAGATTTGGGTACTTACAGTTAGCCCCTCAGCGACATCTCCTCCGCAGGAGGTGGGGTCGTTGAAAAAGATAAGGATCCAAATCGGGATGCCTTACTTTGAAAGACTGGGCGGTCAGCTTGCTGGACCCTTAGCGAAAGGATTCCTACATATCCCGAGCGGGAATCAAGCCGATCGTAGTTCGTAGGTGCAAGGGGTCGCGCGTGGGGACCTTGACCTAAGCGAGTCTGTTAGGAGGCGTCTGAACCTGAGTGGAGACCGTTGCAAGGTACCGGAACCTGAATGGAGACTATTGTGAGGCGTCTGAACCTGGAACTTATGAAACCTTCGAGGGTGTGTGGCGCCTCAAACCAGAGTTACTGAATCATACGAGAACGTGTGGCGCCTCAAACCGGAGTTGCTAATACTAACGAGGGCGTGTGGCGCCTCAAACCGGAGTTGCTGAACATACGAGGGCGTGTGGCGCCTCAAACCGGAGTTGCTGATACTAACGAGGACGTGTGGTGCCTCAAACCGGAGTTGACGAGGATACGTTTATCCTGAGACGGAGGCGTTCGTGCCTTAGGTGCTGGACATACGATGACGGCCAGGTTTATCCTGCAGGGGATAGGGTGGCAATGATGGGAATGGTTGTGTTAAACTGGCGTTATTAACAACTCGGAAGGATTGACGTTTCTTCTTAAGAATCCTGCTGGGGATGAGCGTTCGGGCTTACCTTGATGGCCGAAGAGGGATTTTTGTGCGGGCTTACCTTGATGGCCGCTGTAGTGGGACGATCGGGCTTACGAATGGCGGCCGGGGAGGGATTGTTGTGCGGGCTTACCTTGATGGCCGCTGTAGTGGGACGATCGGGCTTACGACTGGCGGCCGGGGAAGTGAACGATGGTGAAAACCACTAGAAATTTTAACGTCAGGAGACGGAATTGTAACTGGAATGTCCGGAGACATGATTGAGCGTTTGAATGTCAAACGTCAACTGAGGATTGAATTTAACGTCTGGAGACGGAATTGTAACTGGAATATCCGGAGACATGATTGAGCATTTTAATGTCAAACGTCAACTGAGGATTGAATTTAACGTCTGGAGGCGGAATTGTAACTGGAATGTCCGGAGATAAGATTGAGCGTTTGAATGTCAAACGTCAACTGAGGATTGAATTTAACGTCTGGAGACGGGCGTTAGTGAAAACTAACCGGGAATTTAACGTCTGGAGACGAGCGTTAGTGAAAACTAACTGGGAATTTAACGTCTGGAGACGAGCGTTAGTGAAAACTAACTGGGAATTTAATGTCTAGAGACGAGCGTTAGTGAAAACTAACTGGGAATTTAACGTCTGGAGACGAGCGTTAGTGAGGACTAACTGAGAATTTAACGTCTGGAGACGAACGTTAGTGAGGACTAACTGAGAATTTAACGTCTGGAGACGAGCGTTAGTGAAAACTAACTGGGAATTTAACGTCTGGAGACGAGCGTTAGTGAAAACTAACTGGGAATTTATCCTCGGGGGATGGGGTGTTAGAAATGTCTAACTGGGGGGAAATTTTACACTTTTGGGGGCCGAAAGGGGTAAAATTGAAACTGTGAGAAGCTGAGGGGACAAAGTGGCAAGGAATCTTTCTGGTGCAGCAAGAGTCCGGCCGGACTTGGACTGAGTTTGACCAGGTTGTTATCAGCGCCGAGGCAGAAGCTGAAATGGCCATTTTCTTTCATTATTTCCGATGAGGAGGAGAGAAAGGAGGAGAGAAAATTCATCCCAAATTGTGAGGTTTGCTCAAATTTGTGAAGGAAAATCGACATGGAAGGTGATTGGGAACCAATGGCTCGTCATGGAAGGACCGATGACGAAAGAACGCGGTTGGTTCGGACCATTCGAACGAATATTCATCCATTGAATCCGGCGGAGTTCTACCCGGCTAGGGAGAACCACAATTCCAACGGAGGGATCGAGAGACAGGTACACTTCCCTCAAATTCCATTAATTTTAAGAATGTGCATTCTTTAAATGTTAGAAATTTGACTAGGAATGAGTTAGGGATTTTGGTGCCCGGATTGGGGCTTTTGACTTTGCTATGAACCTTTGTCGAAATTGACTAGGATGTAGTTCAATTGACACTATGGTTAGACGACATAAAAATTTTGGTTGCAAAATTCCATGTCTAGATACATTTTCCAAAATTAAAGTAGCTTTTATTAAGTTCCAGATTCGACGGAGTTTTCGAAATGCTTTGAAAATTCCGGATTCGATGGAGTTTTCGAAGGGCTATGAAAGTTCCGGATTCGGCGGAGTTTTCGAAGGGCTTTGAAAGTTTCGGATTTGACAGAGTTTTCGAAATGCTTTGAAAATTCCGGATTCGACGGAGTTTTCGAAGGGATGGAAATATTTTAGGAAATGAATGAGAACCGTATCTGCATTGCATCCTTTTGACATGCGTTCGTGCATTCTGTTGATGTTGCTTCTGTACTTAACGTATTTTTGTCTTGTTCACCTGCAGGGGCGAGGGACGGTTGATGTTCACAACCAGAAGAGTCGGGGAGCCTTCGAGGCAGTGCGAGCGTTGTGGGAGATATTCCCAGACGAGGCTCGGGAGGGAGAGAGGAGTCCACGGCAGCTGGTGGTCGACTCCGGATTGGCTGGATTTATCAGTGTGGTGGTTGCGATAGTCGCGACGCAAAGGGCCAGGTCCATGTACGTAGCTCTGAGCGAATACTGGTGGGATACAACCCACACTTTTCATTTAAGATGGGGGGAGGCGACGGTGACTCCTTCTGACTTTGCCGCTATCACTGGGTTGCCGACCTATGGCAACGCGCTGGTGTGGGTGGATGGTTATACCCCGGGGCAGTTGTCTGAGCTGCTGGGTTTTGATATCACCGATGCCAGGGGCTTAGGTATTCGATACAGGCCGATGGAGGTGCATCTGCAAACGGGTATTGCTGATTACTTGGATGGGTCTCTAAGGATGACCACAGAGCGCTTGGCTCGAGGGTTCATTTGGTTCGCGTTGTCAGCGACTTTGTTCCCGACTTCTGACACGTCCTGTCACTTCCCTCTGCTCGGGTCGCTGACAGACTTGGATGCCTTGAGGGGGTACGCATGGGGGGAGGCTGGACTGGCCGAGCTCTACCACTCCTTGGACAGATTCTCGCGAGGAGAGGAGAGTTCCTTGAGCTGTTTCTCGTTTGCTTTGGATGTAAGTTCGCGTCTTTTTCTCTTCCTTGTCTCTCTCTCTTATGTACTCGTATGTATCTGCTCTGTAGCTGACATAACTTTCCATTTGCTTGACAGGTTTGGTGCTATGAGGTGTTCAGCCCGCAGCCGTGGGATATTAGGGAGGCGTATCGATCCCTGTTCCTCACCATGCTGGTTTGGCAGAAGAGGGCGAAGAAGGCGATTTCATCGAGAGTGGGTACTCAATTGTCATACGAGGAGGTGTCTCTGGCCCTGAGCCGTGAGTTCTTCGAGCGGATCCAGCTGACCTGGTGGAGTCGGTTCCATATGGGCGTGGTTCAGGTTGCTAGTGAGGTTACGCGGCGGCAGAAGCTCCTGGTGGGACTTCATTGCGATGCTATGTATCTGGGGGAGAGGGTGACCCATCAGCATGGCCCGGGGTCCCTTCCGATGGTGCCGGTGGATCCGCCTCTGCACATGCAGCATCCTCTGTCGATGCCGATGGAGGAGTTGGAGAGGTATAGACAGGGTGTGTTCTATACCGAGTACGTCATAGCGGGAGCCGACTACGACACTTTCTTGAGGATGAGGCTGAGGAGCCCGCAGGTGCAGCACAGGGAGGGCGAGGGCCCTGGATATCCCCAAGATCTCTCGCTCCCACGAGCTAGGCTGGCGTACGAGGGGCTGGACGATTCGCGCAGGCGATTGGTGATCCCGATCCCGGATGAGCCAAGACCACGATACAGGGCGGACCCCAATGCTTCGGTGAGCACTTTTTGATTTTCTGCATTCGATAGTAGCATTCTGCAAATGTTGCATCTGTACTTTCTGCTTGTCTTTTGATGACTTTCCTGGTTCGCAGGTGTCTGGCCGCACGTACAACGAGGCTATGAGACAGTTGGACGGGTGGGCCAACTACACTAGGAGGCTCGTGGCGTTCCTGAGATGCAGTTCCCGGAGGAGCGTGGATGTTTGTGAGCCGAGGCCGTCTAGGCCGAGAGGTTCGTCTGCTCCCACGGCTGGTGGAGAGGACTTTGCGCAGGGATTTGGCCAGTTCGCGGGCGGAACGGCTGGGTTTGGAGCTCATCCTCCTTCGCACTCGGGGCACGAGAGGGGAGAGTCCTCGAGTTCGTAGGCACAGAGGAGGCCTTTCTCTTATTCCCGCCTGGAGGAATTCGGGGATTATCTGTTTTCGACAGATTCGGCAACAAGTGAGCAAAGGCCGAGTGCTCGGATAACGAGCAGGACTCGGAGTAGTCCTTCTTTTATTGCTTTCTTTTAGACAAAATGTATGTATTGTCCGGAACAGTTTGACTTGCATTGTATTTGAAAAGGCGCCCTTGGTGCGGAACCTGCACTTCGCGCATCTATTCTGTGATCACCTTCTCTTTTATTTTCGGCAAATAAGCAAGTAGGTTAATCAAAAATAAATAATATGAAACATGCATGAAAAATTGAACGGGTCAAAATTTATGCCTATATGCAATGATTATTAATTAATTGCACTGTTGCACGAGCCCGGGGCGGAAGAGGTTTTGGCTTTGGTTGAATGAAACCAGGGGTAGCACGCAGATTCATAAAGGATGAACAGGGCCTTGTTTGGAATTGCTTCCAATTTAGGAGCAGCTGGCTGCAGAGTTGACCAAGTCAACTGCAGAGGGAGTCCGGCCAGACTGAGAATGAATTTCCAGAGTCTTTTAAATTGCAGTTTCAGCTTTGCAATTCGTAAGAAACTGCGCATTGCTTTGATCAGTTAGCTGAATTTCTTTTCAAATTTCTAAGGCTTCCTTCACTTTCTGTCATGGCTCCCTTTCCTAAGCTATCGTCTCGGATGCAAGAGCGATACTTGGAGAATTTTGAGTCGTGGTACGGAACCACACGAGGCAGAACAAAGGGTTTTTCGAAGGCTGTTACGGGATGAAATCTGTTTGGGCTTTGAAGGAGCTCATGCCAGATTGGGATCTTTTGAGAGCAGCGGCTCGCTTCTGGGACGTACGGAGGAATGTGTACAACTTTTCGTACAACGAAATCACTCCTACGTTTGATGATTTTCGGACCATTCTGGGAGAACCTGAGACGGAACAGCTAGTTCTTCCGTATGCTGGTGGCATGGCCACTGTTGAGAAGCTAGTGTCTTTGCTTGGTATCTCGGCTGGAGAAGCATACGGGATGCTGATGTTGAACACTGATTACATCGACATTTCGGGACTTCCCGATAGATTTACCGGAGCTGAGGGGAGCGTCTTTGCGTGGGACGCGCTTGCTCTGTACGCGATCGCTACTCTGTTCACGTTCACGTCCCTAGGTGTGTGCCATCACAGTGTACTGGACCTGGTGAGGCAGTGCCGGAGCGGGGGAGACATCGTGCCTTTGGTCTTGGGCGAGACGTTCCTGGGCATAGGTCGGATGGCGACCGGTAGCCGATACATGTGGGGAGGGAGTCCCGCTATGCTTACCATGTGGTTGAGAGAGAGACTGCAGATGATGCCCGAGGTGCCAATGTCTTGTGACGCTTGGTCCTTTTCTCGACGTCCTCTGGTGATAGGGGGCGATCAGGCTGAGCTGGAGCTCTGGATGGCCAGACTCCGCACGCATCACTTGCGATGGTGGGTTCCCCACTGGAAGTTACAGACTTGTCGGACCACTCAGGAGGGTCTATTGGTTGTCAGAGTGTCGGGGCTGTCTCAGACGTCTTTCTACATTCCATCGTTGGTTCTGCGACAGTACGGGCTGGAGCAGGTGCCATTGACGGGCTTGAGTCATGCTGCTACCTTCGAGGTGGGATCTCTGCTGATGGAAGATCCTTCGATGCTATTGCTGCTCACACGGTGGTGGCAATACACGTCTTTTCCTGCCAGGGTTCTCTTTCACCGGAGAGGGGGCACTGTTCTGTCTACGCAAGATTCGGAACCGGTATGAAGAGTGTATGGGGGAGACACAGGTGGCTATCTTGTGGAGACGGAGGGAGCTGTTGGGTGTTGATTACCTTGACAGCTCGACCTTGAGGAGGACTGAGGCGGGGGATAACCCTGGGAATCGTACTGGGAACGACATGGATGACTATGAGGCCAATGCTGATCGGGAGGCCAATCAAAGCACGGTCATGATGGCTAGAAGTAAGGCAGCTCGAGACAGAGCTAGGGAAAGGGCTGCGTTGACAGCTACAGGCTTGACGAAGGCATCGGGAAGGGTCCCTGAGCCAGGTAGAAGGACTACCGGAATATTCCCTGTGAAGGTGAAGAACACTCGCCGTGGGAAAGGGAAGGGGAAGAAGGATGAAGGACCAAGTTCAGGAAACTAGGTTGACCTTGCTGTCCAGAGTATCCACCCACTGTCATTGCAGACACATTAACTGATTAATGTTTTATTGTAGTTTTGCCAGCGTGTAGCGAGTCAAGAGTTGACCGTGCTTGAACTCATCAAAGATTGTTTTAACCGTAATGAATTTGTAGGTTAATTGAAAAGAGTTTTTCGAAACACAAGCAATTGATGCTTATTGTTTTTTTTGTTTTTGAGACCGAACCAATGATAGCTGCCTACGTTCCCCTTTTACAATTGGACTAAGGGGCTCAGGTCACCGTAGTTCGTCACTTTTAGGTGAATTTGAGAAAAACATGGACAAAAGAAGTGCGACCCTATTTTTTACCTGGATCATTAGCGGGAATGTATCCAGTTGGGTATTACTCTTTTAGCACTTTAATTTTACTAAGGGGTGGTGTATGGGGAAGGAGAGTTGACTCGTGCTCTTCCTTAAACGAAGTATCTGTGGAGCTTGCTTCCGTTCACGGGGTTAACGAAAGGGTTCCCGTCCAAGTCTGCTAACTTCATGGCTCCTCCGGAGAAGATTCTTTGTACCACGAACGGTCCTATCCAGGTAGGCTCCCACTTTCCGAGGGGATTGGTCTGCGTAGGAGGCTTTTCCTTTAGCACCAAGTCGCCTTCTCTGATGTCTCGGATCTTGACTTTCTTATCGAATGCTCGGGCCATTATGCTCTGGTAGGCTCGAGTATGTTCCATGGCTTTCAATCTGCGCTCGTCGAGTAGAGCAAGTTCTTCGTGACGGTTCTGTAGCCATTCGACTTCATTGATCCCGTTTTCCAAGAGGACTCGGAGGGATGGAATTTCCAATCCCACGGGTAACATTGCTTCCATTCCGTAGGTAAGCGCGAACGGAGTCTCCCCTGTGGCGGTTCAGACTGATGTTCTGTATCCCCAGAGGGCTAGATGTAGCTTTTCGGGCCAGTCCCGACCTTTGGTGGTCATCTTTCTGATTATCATGGCGAGAGTCTTGTTTGCTGCCTCTACTGCACCATTGGTTTGTGGTCTTTAGGGAGAAGACTTGTGACGCGTGACACTGAATTCGGTCAGCAGTTGGTCACAATCTCCTTCGAAGTGAGTCCCATTGTCGGATATGATCTCGTTGGGCACTCCATATCGGCACATGATGTTCTCTTTGATGAACTCGGCCACCTTCTTAGAATTCAGTACCTTATACGATCTGGCTTCTACCCATTTGGTGAAGTAGTCGACTGCGACTAGAATGAACTCGTGACCATTGCTCCCTGATGGAGTGATCTTGCCGATGAAGTCGATTCCCCATGTGGCAAAAGGCCATGGCATAGTCATGCAATAGAGTTCATGAGGAGGGATGTGATTGAGGTTGGAGAACCGTTGACATTTGTCGCAGCTTCGGACGAACTGGATGCAGTCTGTTTCCATCGATATCCAATAGTATCCCATACGGAGAATGATCTGTGTCAATGCTCGGGCGTTCATGTGCGGACCGCAGGTTCCGTTGTGAACTTCGTTCATTAGGTCGCTGGCTTTTTCTTTGTTTACACACCGAAGGAGTGGCCCTTGGTGGCGCTTCTTGTACAACATACCCCCCAGAATGACGAAATGGGATGCCAGGCATTTTAATGCCATCATGTTTTTTGCTTTGATCCCTTCTTTGTATTTTGCATCTTCATTTGTGAAGGAAGCTTCTTTACTTTGGAGGTACTGGTATATTTGATTGTATCAGGGTTCGTCGATCGTTTCTTTTTTTATTTCGAGATCACAGCAATAGGCGGGTGATTCCCGTCTGCCTATTCTGAGGGGTTTTACTGCTTTCCCATCGGGAATTTCGACAAGAGAGGTGAGGGTTGCCAGGGCATCTGCGAAGCGGTTCCTGTCTCTTGGCAAATAGTGAAAAGAGATGTACTTGAACTGAGCAATGAGCTCCTCTATGTACGCGTGGTACTTCTGAAGGCCAGAATCTACCGTTTTCCATTTGTTGGACACTTGATTGATGATCAATGCTGAGTCTCTGTATACTTCCAGTTCTGAGATGTTGCGCTCGAGGGCGGCTTCCAATCCGGCTGCACAGGCTTCGTATTCTGCTGCATTGTTGGTTGTTTCAAAATTCAGCTTGATGGCTATGGGAGTATGCTCGTCCTTGGGATCGACAAGGAGCATTCCAATACCATTTCCCTTCTTGTTGGCTGCCCCATCGAAGAAGAGTTACCAGCGGTTTGCGCTGTCGAGTGAGAAGATTCCGTTGTCCGGAAATTGCGGATCAGGACCCTTGGGTTCACTGCTTGGGAAGTCGGTCAGCTGATCTGCCATTACTCTGCCCTTCATGGATTTTCTGACCATGTATTTCATGTCGAACTCAGCCAGGAAGAATGACCACTTGGATAGTCGCATTGACAGGGATGGCTTGTCAAAGAGATATCGGACGGGGTCCATTTTGGAGACCAGGAGCACTGAATGTGACTGCATGTAGTGTTTCAGTTTCCCGACTACCCATACCAAGGCGGTACAAGTTTTCTCTAATGCTGAGTAGCCGAGTTCACTTCCTTGAAGCTTACGGCTTACGAAGTAGATTGCATGCTAAACCTTGGAATCTTTCTGTTCTTGTGCCAGCATTGCTCCGATTGACGTGTTTGTTACTGTCAGATACAGGAGTAGTGGCTTGTCTTCATGTGGCGGGCACAGAATTGGGGGATTCACCAAGTAGGTCTTGATTTTCTCAAAAGCTGTCTGGCACTCGGAGTCCCAGTTGATGTCGGCATTCTTCTTCATCAGTTTGAACATGGGCTCGTTGAGAGATGTCAACTGGTTGATGAAGCGACTGATGTACTGAAGTCTTCCCATAAAGCTCTTCACTTCTGTCAAAGTCTGAGGCGGCTTCATGTCGATGATGGCCTTGATTTCCTTAGGATCGGCTTCGATACCTCTTTCTGTAACCATGTACCCTAGTACCTTGCCGCGCTTGACGCCGAAGGTGCACTTCGCAGGGTTCAATCAAAAACAATCTCATGGAGTGCTTTCTGAGTCTGTTGAAGAACTTTCTCAGGTCTGTCATGTGTTGCATGTCTGATCCTCTGGAGTGGATGATCATGTCGCTGACATATACTTCGATTTCTTTATGAATCATGTCATGGAAAAGGGTCAGCGGCCGGTAAGTAGCCCCAGCGTTCTTTAGACCGAACGGCATGACCGTGTAGCAGTATGTCCCCCACGGAGTGGTGAAAGCAGTCTTGGCTTGGTATTCCTCGGACATTTTGATCTGGTTGTATCCAGCGAACCCGTCCACGAAGGACATCACTTCGAAATTTTCCGTGGTGTCGACTAACATGTCAATGTTAGGCAGTGGGAAATCATCTTTAGGGGTGGCCTTGTTGAGATCCCGGAAATCCATACAACATCTGACCTTTCCATTGGCCTTGGTGACCATCACGATGTTGGAAAGCCAAGTAGGGTACTCAATCACTCTGATGAAACCAACTCGGAGCATTTTCTCAATCTCTTCTTTAACTTGCAAGGACCACTCTGGCTTGATCTTGGCAGCTTCTGTTTGACAGGCTTGGATTTGGGATCCAGGGGAATTCTGTGCTCCACGATCGAGGGATCGAGTCCTGGCATGTCCTGGTATGACCAGGCGAACATGTCAACATACTCCCGGAGGAGGCTTATCAGGGATTCTTTTTCTGCATCGGCGAAGAAACTGCCCACTTATGTCTCTTTAGGCTCTTACACTGACCCCAAGTTCACTTTGGTCATAACCTCTTCGGCAGCTTGGGCCCGGTTGTCCTCTTGGTCAACTACACGCTCGAGAACTTCCTTAATGTATTGTTCATTTAATGTGTCTGCTTCTTTATCAATTGAGTTATTAACGTCTTTTAAGTTGTTTGTTAACTTATCAGTTGTTAAATTGGCAATGAGAGGATACTCCAAAAGGTCAGACTTTTCATTAAACGAGAACGAAAATACATGGTTGGCTACATTATCATAGTCTTCTGGCGTAAGGCCGTTGGACGACTCAGAGGACTGGACTTTTACAAGGACTGACTCAGAGGGTTTGAGACCGGTTTTAGGGAGATGTGGGTGCAGGCCCAGCTTGTCTTCCATTTCTGTCTGGCTTGCCCTTGGTCCGGTGAAAGTAACCCAGCTTCTTCGATGGCATTGGCTGGATGCTTGATGAGGGTTCGGGGATCGAGAGGCTTGGCTTCGCCGTCCCAATCATGGCGATCATCTTTGTTTTCGAGCCCCGGAGTCAATCGGGTTTGGCACCTCTATGACTTCTTCAAAGAGACTCTGTAGAGCTGGTCCACTGAGAGCGTCTTCTATGAATTCTGGTTCCTTCTGCTTTGGAGTTACTGTCTCGAAAGTGGCCTCGGCGGCTGATCTGAACAATCTGTTTCCCGTGAAGAGTACCTTGAGTTGCTCTTCCGCATCTGGGATACCCTTGAATGTGTACTCATGCTGGACTGTGGAGGCAGTTGGTCCAGGTAGAGCTGTGATGTCGAGAAATGCTCCTCTTATCGGATTAGCCTTGAGTCCTCTGAAACGCTTGAGGTCCCGTGCTAGCTTTTTCCATCCTTTCTATAGTCTCTGTGCTGACTATCCCTGCTTCTTTCTCATCTTCATCAGTTCCACTGTCGGTCCCTCAGCTTCATTCGTCGGCCCTCGCTTCACTGCCGGTCCCCTGGCTTCGTCGGTTCCCTTGTCGGTCCCCCGGCTTCTGCCGGTTCCCTTGGTGAAGTAATGAGCGAGGTCGGAACCGTAAGGTCGAAGATTGGGTGTGCCGTCGGAGGTTCCCCTTTTGCGGCTGCTGCCTTGGTGCGGGCGAGCCTTTTGTCTCCCTGATGTCAGCCGGTGTTGGCACATAACCAAGCCCCTGGACCGTGGTGTGGTCCTTGACTTCGATGACTTGGTGTTGGCCCTGTAACCTTTTGCCAAGCCCCAGTCCTGGGATGAAGTTCATGAGTTTCATCATCTTCATGGCAGGAGGGATTTTGTCGTGAGACAGTGGAAGGTCCACGTTGCATATTTGGATCTTGGAGGTCTCCAGAGTGAATCCAGTTAATGCCATGTCGTCATTATGCTTGATTTCTAACACTGGAATGTCGTTGGTGCTGGTCCCCTCGGTGGTGACGCTGTCGCCGTAGACTGTGGTTAGCTCGTTGCCTTGCATGAACTTGAGGCACTGGTGAAGGGTGGATGCCACGCCATTGATCTGATGCAGCCATAGTCGCCCCAGGATGGCTGTGAAAGTGATTGGAATGTCCAACACATGAAATTCGGTGGGGATCATTTGCCGAACCAGATATTAAGAGTAGCAACCCCGAGAACTGTACGGGAAGTAGAGTCATAGGCCTCGACAAAGGTGGATCAAGGCTTCAGATCGTGGGCTTGATGTCAAGCAGTCCATCATCTTGGCGGGCAAGACGTTCATTTCGGAACCTCCGTCTACCAACACGCGGGAAGGCGACGCTCGTCCAGCCGGGATCCATGATGTAGAGCGGCTCATTGTGATCACCCCAAATTTTGGAAGGTCCAAATATGTGAAGGTGATAATGTTGCCGTAGTGGATGTTGCCGATCATCCGAATGACTTCGTCTGGGGTCAAGGCCCACGGGGACCATGGTACGGGCCAGACTTTCCTCTAGCTTGAGCTTGTGAGGATATGAGGATGTGAGCAGGGACCAAAGGGAAATGTTCGCCTGGGTTTGCTTGAGCTGAGTGAGGATCGGGTCCTCTTTCAGGGAACTTGCGTCTTTGGGATGGCCGGGTTGCAGTTCTGGCTCCGTCGGCTTTTTGGTGGCCTTAGGTGGTAATGCATGGATTTGACCTGAACGGGTCAGGACACTGACATCTGGCTTGGTGCCTTCTGAACAGGCCGCTCTGAGTTGAGCCATAGTAAGAGGAGGATTCCTTGTAGCGTAGGGCCATATGTCTTCCCTCAATTCATTGATTGTAGATGTGTTCCCGGGAGCTTCGGCAGCTTTACGGATTCTGTCCCAGGATACTGGCTTGGGTCTGTAAGTAAGCCAATCCAATTCGCAATCCCTTCTTAGGTGCATTTTAAATGATAAAATTGCACTAAGGGGCGTTTTGGTAAATTCCCGGTCCGTTCAGAGACTTCCGGAAATATTTTATATGTTTCTCGCGAAGGAAGTGTATTTTAGCATTTTTCCCGGACAAAAGGACCTAAAAGGAATTAATCAGATTGGACCTCTTGGGAATTAGCCCGGAATGTTCCAGAATCTGGTTTTGGCGCCAGAATCGGTTATTGGCGTTCCCAGTCGTGCGACAACTTGAGGCATGGAAATTGGATACGTTGGGTCGTGCGACCAACTAATCCAATTTCCCAATTTACGTATAAATATCTAATGCCTTCATTTTGTCAAAGGGGAGCTCTCACATTTCTCACGCACAACACACACTCAGATCTCACCTCTCTCTCTCTAGACGCAGGGAGTAAATCCTCCATTGCCGCCCCCTCAATCATCCCCTTCACCTCAACCTAACCTAGCTCTCCCTCACCGGCGACCTCACCCAAACCAATTCCTCCTCCCTCAATCGTCTTCTTCATTTCCATCCCACCTCTCCTACTCCGGCCAAACACAAACACCAATCCCCCCATTTCAATCGCCCTAAACCGCTTCAACACCGTCGTAGCCTAGCAGTCTTCCCTCAAAATCCACTCACCGGAAACAACCGTCCTCCATCCACGCCTCGCCGTCCCCTGTTTCTCAATCCCAACGACGCCAATCAAGCCGACAACTACAACCACCGCTCCTGTTCTAGCCCTACCACCTATCAACCCCAACCGGTAACTTCATTCACCGTTGCAAGCCTTCAACAAGCCTCCCTCAATTCCCTACAGTCCGCACCTACTGGGAATTGTCACTGATCTGGGACCCGAACTCGTTCCGATCCGAAGCTGATTGAAGATCCTTAAATCTAACTTGATTTAAGGAACGTGGACTACGAGGGTAACAATTTCCTCACCTTTATCTCTCATTTACTGTTTACTTGTTTCATTGCATAATTGTTTCCGGACTTGATAATTGGACTCCGACTGTCCTCAATTATCAAGTCCCAACTGCCGATCTCTCTGTTTAATTAGCTTTGCTTGGTTTTGTGGATGTTCATAATGTGAATTGTGGGATTTGTTGTTTATTGGCCAAGGGAGTGTGGATCTCCCTATATCCACGTCCCTTTGGTCAATCCCTTATATATTCGTCTGTTTCTGAGCTATTTTGATATTGTGTTGGGATTTGGATTGATTTCTGTTAGATCAGTGCTCACATTGTAAGGTACCTACAGACGGTCAACTCGTGTCGCGCGACACAATTGGACAGTTGGAGTCCTGTGTCACGCGACACAAGTGGCTCTCTGCAGAGACCATATTTCAGTTGTAAGTATTGTTCCTCTTAGTTGTAAATGGGATGTGGCCTCCCATGGCAAACGGCTTACAATTTGTATTTCCCCCTTGTTGAGTAATAAAACAAAGCACTCTTATGCATTTCATACATATCTTGTCATACACACTTTGCACACACATTTGAATGAATGGAATGTTGAACATTGAAAGACTCATCTACGGACGAGGCGTGTTGGGTGAACTCTCGGTTCTTCCCAACACGTAACCTGACCCCCGAACCCATTTTCTCTCTACACAAGGTTTTCAATGTTTCCTCTTAAAAACGGCGTGGCGACTCCTTTTATCATTATTTCGGGCGAGCGCACATTCAGTGGCGACTCCGCTGGGGACTTGAAACTTGGTTTTCAAAAGTGGGTCAAACTTTCGTCCTTGTTCAACGTCCATTTCATTCATTTGTGTGTGCTTTGATTGTGTGACATTTTATGTGCTTAAATGCATCTTATGTGCTTTGTTTTATTCCGTTCCCTCCTTGTGTCCCATATTTGTTGTCTGTGTTGCTGGTGCTGGGGCTGAGATATTGCATCGTGCTTGGAGGCTGGGGCTGATTTTGATTGCTGTTCAGATTCTGGAAAGGTGACTCTTTCTGTCACGCGACACAACTGTCCTCACCAGTCCTGTGTCACGCGACAGAAGTGGCCACTATGCAGGTTTTGGTTTCCAGTTCAGCTATGATTGTGGGGCAGTCCCCCAGGATCAAATTTTTGATCCTTGACTATTGTACTTTGTGGGGGCGCGTGTGTGTTGTTTTTTCCTTTATCACCCCCTTTTCAAATACAAAAAAATAAAAATAAAAATATAAAATAAAAATCATTTTTTTCACAAATAAAGGAACATAGCCATCCCGCACACTACATCACGTAGATCTAGAACCCTCGGGTGCGATTGACGGCATCGCGGACGGTGATGTACGTCGCCTACGCTTGAGCGCCTAATATCAAACCTATCCCCCTAGTGCATTATAGGTGGCGCCACACATTTAAACCTCACCCAAAACGGTTGGTTTTGACACGACATTTTCAAATACACTAAAATGAATTTTTTCAAAATTTCTAAAGGACTTTCATACCTACCCCAAACCCTAGCACATGTGGGCATGTTGCCATCACAACATGGTTTCACGAGAGGACATGTCGTTCCCACGGCATGTTCTAACGAGAGATCATGTCGCTTTGTCAACGTGCACCGACGAGAGGTCATGCCGGATTTTTCCTTGAAATTCTTCAGGAATACCCGTTATGCTGCCCAAATTTCTCCAGAAATTGGGGTTGCTCGTTCGTCCCATAAATGCTTTGGTTTGGTTTAGGTATTATCGCCTATTATTAATTTTGACTCAACGCATTTGGTGTATTTTTGGATGATGTGTCGATAGGTTCCCTCGAGGTCTAGACTGCGTGAATAAAGGCTTATCCTTTTCCAACCGTCTCTAGGACTTAAAAGATACCGATTTCTACTTGAAGATTAATAAAGCGTTGCACGAGTCTGTCTCCTTCCGTATTCTTCCCTCTCCCGTACCTCCTCAAGATTCTCTATCCTTCGCCTATACACGCTCTTACCTCTTCACCTCTGCAAGGCTACGGCAAGTTGGGTGTGCGCTCTCGTTCTCGGCGCTCATTGGTCCATATTCCTGAGGCGGAAGCAGTTCAAGTGCCCGAGCAGTCGTCCATCTGATTCGGAATCCAAAATGCTCAGTGCAGAGAAGATTATGGCCCACCAATTTGGATGTTCATATCCCTTGGGTCAGCAGAGTGCAAATGGTATGTCAATTGGAAAGTTGCGGGCTACCCTTGAAGCTGTTTTTCCCTCACGAGCGAGAGGCCCGGGTGCTTGCTCAGATTGCTAAAGATAAGGAGGACGACTTGCGAATGACAAAGAAAGATGAAAAAGGGTCCTCACCGCACCGATGGCAACGATGCTCTTCCGTCCATCCAATGTTGAAGAAGTCAATCAGTCCTCGTAGGGTCTAGAATGTCCACTGTCGGACATGAGTCTATCGAGTCCAAGTTGGACCAATTTTGCTTTGCAGTGATACAAATCTTTGTTTCTATTCTTACTATAATCGAGACATTACTAGCACACCCACATTACACTTGATTGAAATGGTCTTATTCCAAATGATCACTTGTGTTGCTCACCGACCAACACTTTGAAATGGCTAATGTTTAAATTGATCGGAGCGAGAAAATCGACTGATATCCCCATCTTGCGTCCCATATGCTCACACCTCTTTCATAATCTTTTTGTTTGATGAATTTGCACGGATCTTTCTCAGAGTAAGCTTAAGCAAGCAAACGAAGACTCAATCTCGTTCGGATCATCCGGTAGGGGCTGCGATTGAAACCTTTCACCCATAGGAAAGCCATTACCTCACCCTCACCAAATAATATCCCTTCATTTCAAGATCCGCGTATTTGAAACCCGTTTAACCATCTCAAGAAGAAGAGGGATTATCCTTGAGACTCCCGTGATTCAAAGAAAGATCGACCGGCTCCAAGATCAAGAATAACGGAAAGCAATGATCCATCCTGGGGACTAGCTGAAATGCTCCTCTCAAGAAAAAAAAAAGAGAGAGGGAGACAAAAATATAAAAAAAAAGAAGAATAAAAAAAAAGAGAATAGAAAGAGAGCCTAGTCCCCAGAGATTCTCTCAAAAGCAAAAGTCAAAGGATCCGGTCATTACTCAAAGAGGAGCCTCAAAGACAATAAAGAGACAGCATGGATGTCCCCTCCCCATTACCTTTAACCGATCCCAGACCGTCCTCTCTATTTTAAAGAACATTCCCATTACCATTACCCTTGCCCTTGACCGAAAGCCAAAAGATCGACCTCTCATTCTTAGAGGCAGTAAAAGATACAACCACAGATTTCCCTCACCTTAGAAATCCCAAACACTTCCCAAGAGCCAACCTCTCATCTTTAGAGGTTCAGCCAGCAAAAGGCCTAGCCGACCTCTCGTTTTAAGAGGTCATGATATCCTAAATCACCCGAAGACCGATCGAAACCCCGAGACCCAGTCGCAGTTCCTACCGGATAGCAGTTTCATTCCAATACCGTCGAGATCTAAAACAGATTGTTGCTTAAAGAGGAGCCAAGTCCATCCCGGCTCAAAGGACCGTCAAGCAAAGATTGTGCAAATTCCATCCGTTCGTTCGATGTTTCATGTGAGCATATTTCGTTTCTCCTCCGCAAACACCTGCCGTGAACGTCCCACTGGGGCTTCGCATCTGTGTCTCCCAGCGACACTCCAAGAGGACATGTTTTGCAATTCTTAAAAATCCCCAAAAGTCCTCACATCCCCGACTTCATCGTTCATTCTTTTCATTCGGGATATAGCCGAACTACGGCGACCTGAGCTCCTCCCAAGGAGGGTAACGTAGGCAACCATAAATGGTCCGGTCGAAATCACAAACAAATCTCAGAAAATCCGGTCTCCTCAAGGACCATGCCCATACACTGTTCGTTCTCCCGAGTTTGATTCTCGATATCAGTGGGCTTTCTCCTCAGGATTGATTGAAATATTTGCTCATATCGGCTTTGGCGGTTGACTAACCCGAGCATCAATAAAGGGTTTTAAGCAGCTTTGTGATCATCACGAATAAGACAAGTTTTTAAGTGTCTCGACAAGTCTTCTCTTGCTACATCATAGGAAGATAGAGCTAAACACCGTTTCGGTCAGCAGGGGCTTCCATACACTTTTCCACACCTTGTGATGCTTATACTCTCCCAAAAGAGTCAAACCTAAAGCGAGAGCGTCATACACAAAATCGGGATTCATTTCCCACCCTCGAAGGATGTGCCCCTGTGCGTAAAACATTTCCGAGTCTTCTCCAGCGACTGATTGACTACGGTGTGAAATGATGAGTTGCCTCCTCGGCCACAAGATGACTCTGCCTGCGATGAAGCTGCATGGAATGTCCTCAAGCTGGGGCTTTGGTTAAGGTATCCCTCCGGCTCTCCTTACCAGATTCTCCTCCAAGTTTGCTTTGCACCGTCAACTGGGGCTTCTCCAAGCCGGGATCATTCTCTGCACTTCCTTGCTGCTTACTGTCTCAGACGCGCGATACACTTTGTCCTCACTAGCAACGGACCTGCTGCAATCTGTACTCCCGGGAGCGTCCCCGACTTGCCTAAACTGCACCGTATCATCCGACACTCATACATTTTCCCACCTCAAGGGAGAGGGTCCGCCCCATTATAAACACTTTTTGCCCCATACACAATCCCTCATAAAGCAACTAATACAGACATATCTGCTCACCAAGCCGTGCAAAAGAAAAAGAACCTCACTTCCCTTCCTATCCTCCCCAACTGAGATGGACTTGTGCAACAAAAGATTAATAACGCATAAACAAGAGTCAAATAAAATGCAAAGTGTCTAGAGTGTTGTGTCTCCCCCCGTAGAGTACAATAATCAGGTGATCGTAATGTGATCGGGAAGATTGCCCCTCAAACCGCAACCTTGGATAAGGATTCCAAACCCCGCAGGTGGCAGACCCCGCCTCTATTATCTTCATAAGGCCCAGAACTACGACCGGCTTGATTCCCTTTCAAGGGATACATAGGAATCCTTTCTCCAAAGGTCCAGCCATCTGATCTTACCAGCATCATATGAAAGAGCCCCAGCAGCCCCAGTCTTCAAACAATGCTTGTCAAAGAAAAGAGCCCCACCGCCCTGCATCCAAAGAAATAATGCTCACCGCCCCCGATGACTTCAAGCTCGTATTGCAAAGACCGTCCTGTGAACGACCATCCAGCAAGCGTCGACAAGTGGTAGCCTCAGCCCCCAAACAATGCTTGCCAAAGAAAGAAGAGCCCTAGCTGCCCCAGAATCCAGACAATAATGCTCACTGAACCTCGAAGACTGGCCCTCAAGCCAAACTGAAAAAAAAAAGAAGAGGCAAAAAGCCCGTGTCCGTGATAGCCTCCCAAAGCAGAGCACACCAAGAAGAACAGCGTCCCAAGCAGAGCACACCCAAGAAAGAACAACCTCCCAAGCAGAGCACACCCAAGAAAGAATAGCCTCCCAAGCAGAGCACACCAAGAAAGGACAGCCTCCCGAGAAGAGCACACTAAGAAAGAACAACTTCCCAAGCAGAGCCCAACAAAATCCACGGCCCCAAAAGGAAAAGAAAGAAGCTGACTCCCCAGGAATGCAAAGTCCCCAGCTTACCGAACCAAGAGGAAAGAAGCCGACTCCCCAGAAATGCAAAGTCCACGACCCCAAAAGGAAAAGAAAGAATCCGACTCCCCAGAAATGCAGAGTCCTCGGCTTACCAAGCGAGAAAGAAGCTAACTCACCAGACAAGAGCAGAGTCCCCAGCTTCCCAAGCAAAGCTAAGGGCACAAAATAAAGACGAATAATCAGCAAGGACAGTCCAGCAAAAGACCGACAAAAGAACAACAAAGAGCAGAAACGGAAGTAGCGTGAGACCCCTGGCAGCTACACCTATCCCCAGCAGAGCAGAAGGAGAAGTGGTATGAGTCCCTCCGGCATCCACGAAGAAGAGAAGCAACAGTAGTGTGAGACCCTCCGGCAACTACCCTGCACCAACAAAGTGGTATGAGACCCTCCGGCATCCACAAAAGACCAGTTGCAGCATGAGACCCTCCAGCAGCTACAACTCGTCAGCAGCAGTAGTGTGAGACCCTTCGGCAACTACCCTGCACCAAAGGAAGTGGTATGAGTCCCTCCGGCATCCACAAAGGACCCGTTGCAGCATGAGACCCTCCGGCAGCTACAACTCATCAACAGCGATAGCATGAGTCCCTCCGGCAGCTACTCGCAAAATACCAGTTGTAGCATGAGACCCTCCGACAGCTACAACCTAGCGTGAAAGATAGCTACTGGCCAACCGCAGTAGCACAAACCCCACAAGAATTCACAGGTAAGCACAGCAAAGGTATGAAGACACATTTCTACCCCTTTCTTGCTTGTAGTTAGTAATTCCCGAACTACGATTTGGCTTGATTCCCTTCTTAAAGGGATACGTAGGAATCCTTTCTCAGAAAGGTCCAGCCATTAGACTCCCCGATTCACCCTTCTAGCCCGTTACCTTATCCCTTGATGCTCATTGGGATTGGGTCTTATTTTATCGACAACCCCACTTTTTCCAAAAGTGACATTGCCGAGGGGCTCTGTAAGTACGCCAATCCAATTCGCAATCCCTTCTTAGGTGCATTTTAAATGATAAAATTGCACTAAGGGGCATTTTGATAAATTCCCGGTCTGTTCCGAGACTTCCGGAAATATTTTAAATGTTTTCGCGAAGGAAGTGTATTTTAGCATTTTTCCCGGACAAAAGGACCTAAAAGGAATTAATCAGATTGGACCTCTTGGGAATTAGCCCGGAATGTTCCAGAATCTGGTTTTGGCGCCAGAATCGGTTATTGGCGTTCCCAGTCGTGCGACAACTTGAGGCATGGAAATTGGATACGTTGGGTCGTGCGACCAACTAATCCAATTTCCCAATTTATGTATAAATATCTAATGCCTTCATTTTGTCAAAGGGGAGCTCTCACATCTCTCACGCACAACACACACTCAGATCACACCTCTCTCTCTCTAGACGCAGGGAGTAAATCCTCCATTGCCGCCCCCTCAATCATCCCCTTCACCTCAACCTAACCTAGCTCTCCCTCACCGGCGACCTCACCCAAACCAATTCCTCCTCCCTCAATCGTCTTCTTCATTTCCATCCCACCTCTCCTACTCCGGCCAAACACAAACACCAATCCCCCCATTTCAATCGCCCTAAACCGCTTCAACACCGTCGTAGCCTAGCCGTCTTCCCTCAAAATCCACTCACCGGAAACCAACGCCCTCCATCCACGCCTCGCCGTCCCCTGTTTCTCAATCCCAACGACGCCAATCAAGCCGATAACTACAACCACCTCTCCTGTTCTAGCCCTACCACCTATCAACCCCAACTGGTAACTTCATTCACCGTTGCAAGCCTTTAACAAGCCTCCCTCAATTCCCTACAGTCCGCACCTACTGGAATTGTCACTGATCTGGGACTCAAACTCGTTCCGATCTGAAGCTGATTGAAGATCCTTAAATCTAACTTGATTTAAGGAACGTGGACTACGAGGGTAACGATTTCCTCACCTTTATCTCTCATTTACTGTTTACTTGTTTCATTGCATAATTGTTTCCGGACTTGATAATTGGACTCCGAATGTCCTCAATTATCAAGTCCCAACTGCCGATCTCTCTGTTTAATTAGCTTTGCTTGGTTTTGTGGATGTTCATAATGTGAATTGTGGGATTTGTTGTTTATTGGCCAAGGGAGCGTGGATCTCCCTATATCCATGTCCCTTTGGTCAATCCCTTGTATATTCGTCTGTTTCTGAGCTGTTTTGATATTGTGTTGGGATTTGGATTGATTTCTGTTAGATCAGTGCTCACATTGTAAGGTTTACCTACAGACGGTCAACTCGTGTCACGCGACACAATTGGACAGTTGGAGTCCTGTGTCACGCGACACAAGTGGCTCTCTGCAGAGACCATATTTCAGTTGTAAGTATTGTTCCTCTTAGTTGTAAATGGGATGTGGCCTCCCATGGCAAACGGCTTACAAGTTGTATTTCCCCCTTGTTGAGTAATAAAACAAAGCACTCTTATGCATTTCATAAATATCTTGTCATACACACTTTGCACACACATTTGAATGAATGGAATGTTGAACATTGAAAGACTCGTCTACGGACGAGGCGTGTTGGGTGAACTCTCGGTTCTTCCCAACACGTAACCTGACCCCCGAACCCATTTTCTCTCTACAAAAGGTTTTCAATGTTTCCTCTTAAAAACGGCGTGGAGACTCCTTTTATCATTATTTCGGGCGAGCGCACATTCAGGGTGCCTCTGCGGGGAGGTAGCCTACGATTTGACGCAGCTGTTCGAATGTTAGTGCGCAACAGTGGTTGCCATAACTGAACTGTGCGTTGCTGACCCTCCGGGGGAGGTCGGAGAGTTCTTGGTTCAGGTGAACAGTCTCCTTGATCTCTTCACGGTATACCGCGCTCCTTTCCTTCTTGCTGAGCATACTCAGGGCATTCTGGAGTTGGGTCTGGCGATACTCATGGTTTGCTAGTTTTCCTCCGCTCTTGGCCCAGATTAACTTTCTTGCAGCAGAGCCTGCGTCGAGAGTTAGTACCTGCGTTTCTTCCCATGTGAGAATAGCAGTGCTTCTTTGAACTGCGTGCGGCAGTCTAGATAAACCTCCATCGGGGAGAGCTTTCCTTTCCTCTTTATCTGAGTGACGGGTATGTCGGAAGGTGAGTACACGGCTTCCCGAACATCTGCCCATGTAACTGGTTGCTGACCCAGTTGATCGTTTCTATAAACGAATGTCGCGGACTGTGGAATCTCCTTGAGCAGTTGCTCGAGATGAATTTCTATCTTTCTATTCCTTTTGAATAGACCTTCCTCTCTCAGTTTGCCTTTCAATTTGAGTGCAGAAATGATCCGTTTCCATCCTCCCAGGACCCTTAGGAGTTCGGTTTTGTTGACCTCATGCCTGGCTTGGAAGAGAATGGTTTCATCGTCTTCGTCGTCTCTTTCACAGAGAACTTGCTTTCCCCGGGGAGATAAGCGCTGGTATTCGTTCTGCTGTGCCATTCCATCTCCTAGGTCATCGGGACCGTTGAACACCCTCGTTTGGCAGAGGGGGTTGGATGAGAACAGACGGTAGTCGAGGAAGTTGCCGTGAGCAAAACCCTTGAGGTCGAACTGGTCTAGAGTGGCCTCTAGCTTTTTGTCTGAAGCTGCTTGTGACACTTTAAGGGCTTGGTCCCTGTGGGTCTTTTGAGCTTGGTTTTCGTCCCAGAGACGGTTCTCTTGAGCGGCTAGTTCCATGAGGGCCTTCCTTGCGAGAGCTAAACATTCTCCGTAGGTGCGCGCCGTCTGGCTAGTGTCTAGAACTGTGATCACATCCAAATCACCGAATGGCGGAAACACTTGGATTATGTTGACGAAGGAAGTCGGGCTGGGACATTCCATGCGGCCTTCCTTGATCTCGACTACCAAGAAGTTTGCCCATATCTGCTTGATTGAACCCACGGGGGTGTTGAATTCTGCGATGTTGATAGTCTCGTGATCTCTTTCGATCGCCAAGTCTATCAAGGCTAGCAAGCTTGTCGGGATGTCTCGAATCCGTGGCCGTGACGACCGGGAGCGTAATCAAACCGGAGCATGTTGATGCCGAGGTGGTCATTTCCCGTGCCTGAAGCCGACTCGTCTTGGGGAAGACCTTTATGTATGTTTTCGGAGCGGCCGCCTGAAGCGTTCCCGAGGTTGATCTAATTTGTAGCAGGTGAGGAGCTTTGTCTCCTTCGTCGTTGCCCTTCGGGCCTTGGCGGCGCTTGTGGCTTTAAGCTTCGACCGACGGCGCGGGCTCTAAGTTGCCACTGGGCCGGTAGTCGGAATTGATGATGAGCTCGAGCTCGATTAGCTGTGGCCTCGTTTACCATGAGCAGTAGTCATCGAGGGTAACTTTGGTATTGCAGTAACCTGAGCAGCAATAAGGACCGGATCCTTGGTATTATCAGGATATCTGGAATAGATGATGTTGACGAAGTCATCGTCAGTCACTTGATCAGAGGGGTTCTTTGTCGTGTCAACCAATTGCTTCCAATTGTCAGATAGCTGCCTGTACTGGACTTTGAGCTTGACAATCTCCATAGTGTTGGAGCCTTGGTCGTAGGTGACCTGATCGGAATGAGTGCCGTTCTCGAAACTGAGCATATGTGTGTAGGGATCTTCTTGCAGGTCAGTCGCATCCTCGACTCCGGAGAGTCCTGATTAGTCGCCGTCTGACGGCTCAACCCAAACATAGGGACGTATTGCGTCCGGGTGCACTGCTGGAGCTGCTAGGAAAACATCATGCCCTTCTGAAATTACCCGGGATCCGGCTCGCGCGCGGGGGCCCCGGCATCTCGCAATTTCGTCGCTGTTCGGGAAAGTCGCCCGGATCCGAGAGGCAGCACAATCGCGCCCCGGCATCTGGCTTATTCCGTTTTAGCGTTTGCGAGGTTGGAGGTGTCTCGCCGTTTTGCTTTCGCATTTTGTAGAGTCGCCACGCCGTTTTTATTAAGCCCAAAACATTGAAAAAGGGCATCAGTTTAAAGATAATTTTAAACTGTTTTTTGTGTGATGAGATTTTGAGTTCGGAGGTCGATGACTCCTCGGAAGAGAATATTAGAATATTAGAGCTCACTCCGAGTCGCCTCGTAAAACGAGTCTTTCGGATACCCCTAATATCCTTTAAAAAAAGTTGTGTGTGTGTGTGTGTGTGCTTTTAAAAATGCATGTCAGTATCGGATGTCTACATTGTATTGAAATGTATTGAAATAGAATAGGAAGGAAGCCTTACCAATGTTGGTTCGTGTCTCTGCTCTTCCGCAGGGGAATAGTGTTGAGGCTCTGAGTAGTGTTCCGGATTGCTTCGGGGATGCCGGTTGTCCGCGGACAGAGTTTCGCGTGAGTTGAAACCGTAGGCTGCGTTTGGGCGCAGGTTCGGCGTGCGTGGGGATCGTCGGATCACTCGGCGCAGGTTCGGCGTGCGTGGGAATCGCTGGTTGGATTCGGCGTAGGTTCGGCAAGGTTTGGGATCGCCGGTTTGACTCTGAAAGAGCCGGACACCGTGGGAAAGCACTGTGCAAGGCCTCTGAGTACCACGAGGGGCCTCAGAGTACCTCGAGAGTGCCTCTGGCAGCGCGGGAGCGTCTCTGAGCGCCTGAGAGGCTTCTGAGCACCTCGAGGGGGCTTTCAAGGCCTCAAGGATCCGAAGGGGCCGGAATGCCTCGAAAGGTCTTAGAAGGGGAGCCGAAGGCTTAGGGAGGAAGAGAGAAGTGGGAGGTGTGAAAAATGAGGAGGGGGAGCCCTCTATTTATAGTAAAAATTTCGGGAGCAAAGAGGTCCGTACGGACCTTCTTGGTTATCCGTAATTTTGGATTTCCTCGATTTGAGGGAATCTCGCAATGATGGAGAATATTTGGGAATGATGATGTTCCTCGAGCAATAAGGTCCGTACGGACCATCTTGCATGCAAAGAGGTCCGTACGGACCAACTCGCATGGAAGTCATCATTTCTCCCGGATTTGAGGGAATATTGTGGACTTTAAGGGATTTAGTAATCATTGAAACAAAGAGGTCCGTACGGACCTTAATTGCTTTTCTCTGATTTCCCCGAAAATTCCCAAAAGGTCCTTTTGTCCCTTTATCCCTGCAAAGGCTCCTCCCTTGGTTTCGTTGGGGGTTCAGAGGGTTTTGAGAGGGTTTTGAGTGAGAGAGGTCTCCGAGACCGCGTGGATGAGTCTCGCGGTGTTTCCCGTGTGTTTGAAAGGGAGTTGATCCAGATTGGGGTACTTACAAGCCCTCGACGACGTCACTTATGAAAGAAGTGGGGCCGCCGATAAGATAAGTGGTCCTAACTGGATCGCGTGGCCGGGAGAGGAAGTGACCGAGGGTCAAAGCGAGGACGTGTGTCCTTGGGTGACCGTTTAGGTCAATAGGCCGGACCTCGCGATAGGATTCCTACGTATCCCCTGCGGGAATCAAGCCCGGGTCGTAGTTCGGCTGGGTGAGTGAGCCCTAGAAGGCCGCGGGCGGTGGTGCCTCGGATTGTCGTGTGACCGCCGAGGTCGCAGCAGACGCGGCGTCCCGCGCGATGTTGACGGCAAGTGACGGCGTCCGGCGACCGTGATAGCCGGTGATAAGTGACGCGCGGCGCCTCGGCGACCTATGGGTGGTGATGGACGTGCGGCGTCTTGACCGTGACAGTCGGTGATAAGGACGTGGTGGCGTCCCGTGACCGTGATAGGTGGTGATAAGCGGACGTTGCCATGTCGCCGGCGACCGCATAGGTCGGTGATAAGGACGCGCGGCGTCCGATGATCAGATATGTCGGTCATGAGCAAGGACGTGCGGCGCTCCCCGCATCGTAGATAAGTCCGGTGATGGCGGACGTGGTGGCGCCCCGGCGACGATGGGGTGACCGCATAGGTCTCCGGGATAAGGACGTGGTGGCGTCCCGGGTGACCGTGATAAAGTCGTCGGTGATAAGGACGCGGCGGGCGCTCCGCGACCGCCTGATAGCTCGGTGATAAGGGTGACGCGGCGGCGTCCCGCGCACCAGATAGTCGGGTGATAAAGTGACGTGCGGCGTCCCGGGCGACCGTATAGGTAGGTGATAAGTGACGCGCGGCGCCCTGGCGACCGTATAAGCCGGTGATAAGGACGCGGTGGCGTCCCCGCGGCATCAGATAGTCGGTGATAAAGTGACGCGGCGGCGCCCCGGCGACCGCATAGTGGGTGATAAGGACGCGGCGGCGTCCGGCGACCGCATAAATGGTGACGGACGTGACGCGCGCGTCCGGCGACCGTGATAGGTCGGTGATAAGGACGCGGCGGCGTCCCGGGTGACCGTATAAGGTCGGTGATAAGGACGCGCGTGCCCCCGCGACCGTATAAATGGTGATAAGCGACGTGCGGCGTCGGGTGACCGATAAATGGGTGATAAGGACGCGCGGCGCCCCGGGTGACCGTATAGGTCGGTGATAAGTGACGGACGTGGCGGCGTCCCGACCGGTGACCGTGATAGGTCGGTGCGATCGTAAAGAATGCGGCGGATGGTGGCGTCCTGTGACCGTATAGGTCGGTGATAAGGACGTGCGGGCGCTCCCGCGACCGCGATAGGCCTGGGCGGTGATAAGGACGCGCGGCGTCCCGCACCGTGATGTCGGTGATAAGGACGTGGTGGCGTCCCCGCGACCGTATAGTCGGTGATAAGGACGTGTGGCGTGCGGCCCCGGGTGACCGTATAGTCGGTGATAAAGTGACGCGCGGCGCCCCGGGGCGACCGTAGATAGCCTGGGTGATAAGGACGTGGTGGCGTCCGGCGACCGTATAGGGGTGATAAGGACGCGGCGGCGCCCCGGGCGACCGTATGTGTCGGTGATAAGGACGTGGTGGCGTCCCGGGTGACCGCATAGGCCGGTGATAAGGACGTGGCGGCGTCCCGGGTGACCGTATAGTCGGTGATAAGGACGTGCGGCGTCCCCGCGACCGTATAGGTCGTGGTGATAAGGACGTGCGGCGTCCCCGCGACCGTATAAAGTCGGTGATAAGGACGCGTGCGGCGTCCCGGGTGACCGTATAGGTCGGTGATAAGGACGTGGTGGCGCTCCCCGGGTGACCGTATAGGTCGGTGATAAGGACGTGGTGGCGTCCCGGGATGGAAGTTTTACGATTTTCCTAATCTGGTGGTTTAGGCCTTCCGGCCGAGATTGTCATGAGGACTTTATCGCCTTTCTCACAGATGCCGGGTGCCACGCTCGGAGGACTTTGAATCGTCATCCGCTACGGTTGTGGATGGCGAGGACTTTCAACCATTGGGACCTAGCCGCAGGGCGGAGGCGTGGCCGCCTTGTGACCTAGTTCGAGAGGACTCTAGATGCCATTTGTGTTTTTGCATGTTGACGAGGAAGGCCTAGGTCGGACTTACGACGACCTTGTTCAGACTGCTTGAGCCGCCGTTGAAGGGCAAGGATGACGGACCGATGATTGCATCACCATTTGGCGCTTTGGGAGGCGCTTCGTGCCTGTGGACTTGTACTGGAGGTGTCAGTCTTTCGCGTGCTTGCTTTTGCCGCTGAGCGGGCAAGGATGATGGTCGATGCCTGGGATATGCAGCTTCGCATGACTTCCCTCGACTTGTTGGGAGGAGCTCGGGCTTACTTTGATGGCCGGTGCTTGCGTTGCCGCTGAGGTGGGCGAAGTTCGGGCTTTATACATCCGACCGCCTGCTTGAATTGCCGGGATGCATGACCCGTAGGGGCCCTTTTCTCGTTGGGAAGATGACTTCGGACCTTCGGTTGGCCGAGCTGTCGCTGAAGCGCTTGGAGGCGTCTCTCAGGCTCGATATTCGTGGCCGGGAGGTATTGGCTCTTCTGAATTGCCGCCGGGCGGCGTTGAGGCTGCTCAGCCTCGGGATCTGGAGTGCCGGCGAGGTGCTTGGCCCTTACGTTTGATGGCCGGGGTGGTTGATTTGCCGTTGAAGTGGGCGAGGACCGGTCTTACGCTTGACGGCCGGTGGTTGATTTGCCGTCGGCTGAAGTGGGCGAGGTCCGGTCTTACGCTTGACGGCCGGTGGTTGATTTGCCGTTGAAGCTGGGCGAGGTCCGGCTCTTACGCTTGACGGCCGGTGGTTGATTTGCCGTTGAAGTGGGCGAGGCAGGTCCGGTCTTACGCTGACGGCCGGTGGTCGAATTGAAGCGGTTAGGGGACCATTCTGCACTGGATTTGCCTGAAAAGGCCTTAGGACAGCCTGTGGCAAAGATTATTATAAGGGCAGGTGAAAGCAATTTGGCCACCCTTTGCAAAGAGGTCCGTACGGACCAAGTCAAGCTGCAAGAGGTCCGTACGGACCACCTTGGTTTTTTACGCTCCTGTGTTTGACCAGGCTTTAAATACCGAGGCCCTTCCCCATTCCTTCTTCCTCATTTTTCCAGCTTCGTGAACCAGAGAGAGAGAGAAAAATTCCTCCATTGTTAACCAAAATCAAAAAATTTTTGCTTGAATTTCTTGCCATGGCCGAAGGATCTCGAAGGAGTCGTCGTCAACGCGCCAAGAGAAGTGGTCGAGCAATGTGATGGAGCTTCAAAGGAATTGGACTTCGTTCGTTCCATCTTCGAAGAACCCCTGATGTTTTGTATCCGAATCCGGAGGTGCATAATCGTCGCTCCATGAACGCTGGGGAGGTAAGAAACTGCTCCGTTTTGATTCCTCGCTCGAATTTTTGAATGCTAGAACTAGGTTTTAGTTTTTCGCATTTTTGAATTTTTTTGTTATTATTTTATGCCTTTTTGTGAAATTCTTGATGAATTGTTGAAAATGGACATGTGAAAATTGTGGGTATGTGTATTTTGTGCGTAAATGTGTAGATTAGCTCTTATTTGTGAAAATAAAGTGCCTATCTAGTGAATTGCATGCTTTGGTGTTTTGTACCGTATGCTATTTATGTATGTACATTATGAGAGAAAATTATCGTGTAGTGATAATTTTTGTGAAAAATGTGACATGTGCCGTGTTTTGTGACGGGTTATATGTGAAAGTGTGTGCCGTGTTGGGACGGATTTTCTTTGAGAATGTGCTATATAAAGGTGTGCCGTGTGTTTTTGGGTGACGGACTTTGTGGGGAAAATATGTGCGATATGTGCCGTGTTGGGACGGATTTTCTTTTGAAAATGTGTCGTGTAGGGTTTAATCCCCCTTTTTTTTTTTTCTTTGAGAAAATGTGTACAAAGTGTGTGCCGTGGTTTTGTGACTGACCGTATGGGAGAAATTATATGCATGATATATGTGAAAATTATGTGCATTGTGTGCCGTGTTTTGTGACGGGTTACATGGAAAAATTATATGTATAATGTATGTGAAAATTATGTGCATTGTGTGCCGTGTTTTGTGACGGTTATATGTGCCTTTATATTAAGTACCGTGATTGACGTACCTTTGCCGTGTTTACCCGCAGGATGCGGGGCTTACGGCCGGGAAGGCCAAGAGGATGAAGACTCGGGATCGCTCGAGGCCAGTCAGGAGCTACGGCAATGGATGCCCGATATTTCCGTGGGCGGTAGGCCGAGTCCCCTGAGGTTGGTTTATGCTTCCGGCCTAGGTGTGTTCGTTGAGAACCCGGGCCGGAGTGCTCGACACGAGGAAGAACAAGAGTGTCTTCCCGGGTTTATCCGAGTATCGCGGTGGATACCACCCACACCTTCCACCCGAGCCGGGCGAGGTGACAGTGACGCCCACCGATTTTGCCGCTATTACCGGCTCTCCTTCAAAGGGGGAGCCTGGAGGTGGAGAGACATGATCTCCGATGATGTGGCCGACCGAGCCGCCGGGCTTTGAGCCTCGTCCTCGCAGGGCCTCGGGGATGCCGTATGCCGACGTAGAGATGAGGATCACTACCGCATTTGGGGCCTACATCCGGGGTAACCTGGCCAGTGACAGCCGGAGCAAGCTTGGCGCGCTCCTTCTGGTATGCACCGTCCGAGACTTTGTTCTCGAACCACGCGACCGCAGCCTCCCTTTGCTCTGCTGGGAGAGCTTGACCGATCTCGGATAGTGGTCTCGCGACATTGCTTGGGGCGAGGCAGCTTGGCCGAGCTCTACTTCTCCTTGGACCGGTTTAGCCGGGGTGGCCAGCCTGGCTGGCCTCTTTTGACTTCGCTTTTGAGGTATGAGTTTATTGCCGTTTTTTGATTTAGCAACTTGTCATTTCTCCATTGTCTTTTGCACCGAGCCTTCTCTCGTTTTTGTCACGTGTGGTTTTATGAGGTTTTCCAAAGGCTTCCCGTGGGATAGAGATCCTGGGGTCGTTGCCGCGCACTCGCTATGCCGGGATGGGCTCGTACGGCGAGGAAGAGGAGGACCAGCCTGGGAAGCTCACCATCGCCTACGGGATGTGCAGGAGCGTTTGGAGCGGATAGCCGTGAGGGGTTCGTTCTGCTCCCGTGGACTCCTGTATGAGGGAGATGAGTTCGAGGGGGCTCCCGAGGTGACAGCCGCGGAAGATGCCGCGAGGCTCGACTTGTGACGCCATGCACTGGGAGCGAGTCTTCCGGCAGCATGGCCTGGGTATGCTTCCCGTGGCTCCGAGGGACCCTCCCTTTGGGATGCTTGACTCCCGGGACATGGACGTGCTTGACTTCGAGAGGTACCTTGGCGGTGTCGGCGCCGAGGAGTTCATTTTATACGGCGAGGAGTACGGGGCCTTCGTGAGGAGGAAGCCGAGGACGCCCAGTGCACCGGCGCGGGAGAGAGAGGCCGGCCCGCAGCTCCCCTGCAGGTTCCGATGCCGGACCGGGATTTCACGTACGTCCGCGGGGACGGATCGAGGAGGAGGGTGTCTCGTACCTGCTCCGAGCAGTGCTCCGCCGCATATAGAGCGGACCCCGACAGACGCGTGAGTGTGCCGACTCTTTCCATCTTGGCATCTTTTCGCGTTTTTCTCTTTTTGTTGTTGAGTATAACCGCATTTGATGAGCGTTTCCTTGGCTTCTTGTTGGTGCAGTCCCGGGAGAGCCTACGATATGCCGACTCGCCGCTACGTGGCGATGCGCTCCTTCGCTAAGAAGATGGCGTCGAAGGTGTCCCGTCGGCTCGCGTCGTGTGCCGGCGTACGCAGCCTATGCCTTCGAGGCATTCTGTGGACGTTCCTCCGCCTAGAGCCGAGCCTGAGCCGCAGCCAGAGGGGCCTTTGAGGGGGCGGCATAGCATGGATGCCTGGACGTCTTCTGAGCCGCAGGCCTTCGAGGAGCAGCCTTTATCGCTCATGCTCCGCACGGCGCACAGGCGAGGGTTCCTCGTAGCCTTCTTTTCTTTGATCCTTTCGCCGGATTTGATCCTTTTCCGAGTACTTCTCGTGGGAGCCTCAGCGGTGCTCTGTATTCGACGATGAGGATGTGATCGGGCGAGTTCGCCGATGCCCGACTTTTCTTTGGAGGATCTTGGCGAGGAGGATGATGATGAGGATTCTGAGTAGTATTCATTTGCTTTCCCTCTTTTCATATCCCTCTCTCTTCTTTTTTTTTTTTGTTTAGCAACAGACATTTTGTACCTGTAATAAAACACATGTATTTGCATGGCAAACAAGATTTTTATTTTAAGATGTAATGTCATTTATTTTTGTGATTCCCGGAATTGTCCTAGAAATTGTTGCTATTATTATTTTTATTTTTGTACATGCCACGTGAGCCGAGAGTGCGTTTGTGGGTAGTGTTGGTTTGCCGGAAATGGCTTTGGCCGTTGTTTAGACCGTTTGGAGCAAGGTTTTGCCGAGGACAGCTGGTTTTTGTACCGTTTTCCGGGGAAATGGGTTCTGCTTGCAAGGAGGTCCGTACGGACATACTTAGCATGCAAAGAGGTCCGTACGGACCAACCTTGCTTTGGGAAGGACATAAATGCTTTCCAAAGGCCCGGTTCTTCCTCATTTCCCCATTTGCAGCCATTTTCGAGCTTTCTTCCCCATTTTCTCTAGGAACCTCCATTTTGCCATGGATTCTTCGTATGTCCCTAGAATTTTGCTGAGGCTTTCGCAGAGAGGCAAGCACACTTCCTCGAGCAGCTTGAAAACGTGGATGCGGCGCCGTATGAGGCATCGTAGACGGGCTTTCGAGGTAAGGTTTCGTCTTTGCTCGGCTTGGTCTTTTAAGGAGTTGGTTCCCGATTGGGATTTGCTGCGGGCCGCCGCGAAGTTCTGGGATGTTAGGAGGCACGTGTAATCGTTTCTCCTACAATGAAATGGTGCCCACTTTTGAAGATTTTCGGGCTTTGATTGGAGGACCGGAGGTGGAGGCCATCTCGCTTCCTTTGGTTGGTGGTGCCGCGAGCGTGAAGCTTGCAGACTTTCTTCGTACTTCGTTGGAAGAAGTGCAGTGGCATGATCCTTGATTCGGGTCATATCGACATTTCCGAGCCGCCTGAGCGGTTCATGGTTGATGATGAGAGTGACGCCTCTTGGGATGTATTTGCCTTGTGTACGATAGCGACGCTCTTTCTCGGTCGCCTCCTCGCATTTGTGGATGGCGCTGCTAGATGTGGTAGGCACCGCAGAGCCGGAGAGGATATTGTCCCGTTGGTGCCGGGGGAGACTCTTCATGGTATCGACCGTCCGGCGACCGGGGATCGTTTTATGAGAGGGGGAAGCCCCGCTTTGCTCACCTTGTGGCTGCGAGAGAGACTTCCCTGTGCCATGCCCGAGGCTCCGACGTCGTTTAGCCCGTGGTCATTTGCTCGCCGACCTCTTGTGTTGGATATGGATCATCCGCCCGGGAGAGATGGATGGCACACTTGGTACGCATCGTATCCGCCGGTGGGTTCCGCACCGGAGGATTGAGACCAGAGGATCTTGCAGAAGGGTCCTACGTTGTCGAGTTCCGTGTTTGTCTTGGTCCTCCTTCTATATTCCGTCGCTTGTTTCCTGCAGCTTGGGATGAAGCAGAGCCTTTGTTTGGCCGGGATGACCTTGCTACCGCGAGATAGCTCCTCTTTGTATGGCAGCTCTTCAGTGCCTTCTTGTATTGTCTCGAGGGTATGGAAGTATTCCGCTTTCCCTCCCGCGGTACTCCTTAGACGTCTGGGAGAGTGTCGTGTTGACGACTCGCATCCGGCCTGGCATGAGCAAACAGGTTGGGCAGTCCCAAGTGGTCTCTGGGAGAAGCAGCGTGCAGCGATTCTCGGGACCCGGCTGCCGCTGCAAGAGCTATTGCCTTAGGAGTGCCGAAGCCTGGTCTCGACCCTTCGATGTGACGGGAGACGCTTGTTTGACTACGAGACTAGAGTTGACCGACCGACAGGAGAGGTCCTCTTTACTGTACTCGCAGGAGGAGATCCGAGCCGAAGCACGGCGAATGAAGCCCCGAGAGCTACCGGATTGTTTGACTCTACTGGGAGGACCCCGATCTCTGACCGAGAGACGCAGAGTTGGTTCACGTGGAGCGAAAGAAGACTCGCCGGGGACGAGGGAAGAAAGGAAAGAATGGCGAGGGGACAAGCGCAGATGGCGCGGAATGACCTCCTAGGTATCCATTCATTGCATTGCAAACACATTATTAGTTAAATGTATTAAGTCAGTTTTTTAGCATGTTGTGAACTTGAGAGTAGACCGTGCTTGAACTCATCAAGAAATGTTGTAAACCAAGTTAGTGATTTGTGATTTACTTTTAAAGCTTTGTCGAGACGCAAGATCTTTTGTTTGCCTTTGCTTCGTTGTGCACTTTGTCGGCGTCCATCTTTGACTTTTCTTGCATCCGCGGACCGGGCGCTCCGGGCCCCGACGGCAATCCCCTTTGCCGAGGCTTTCAGGCTTGGCCGAGAGGTTGAATGCTTCCTTGACAAGTCGTTCGACGGTCTTTTCGTAGATTCCTTGCCGCTTGTTGGCGCGGGCTCTGACCTCAATTTCGCAGCCTTCGCTTGAGCTTCTTTTGTTTTTTTATTGTTTTTTTTTTTGTGAGCCCTTGCTCGAGCTCTTTTTTTTTTTTTTTTTTTGAAGCGCGTGAGGGCGAAGACAAGCCTCCGGCTTGGAAGTAGACATGAGCCGGCCGTTTGATGCCGAGTGACCCTCGGATGTCCTTTGATGTTGCCGCCGCCGTCGTTTGACTTGGTCAAGGTGACTCACGGGGCGTGTTCTTGAAAAGTGCGGAGCTTGATGGAGGTCTTGATTGACATTCAAACTTTTGACTTTTTGTGTATTTTTAGACCGGACCAATTAAGGTTGCCTACGTCTCCTGACTAGAGGGCTCAGTCCGCGTAGTTCGACACTACATGGAGTGCCAAGAGATGCACAGCTTGTTCTTCTTCAGCGAAGTATCTCGCGAAGTTTGCTTCCGTTGACCGGATTCATGAAGGGATTGCCGTCTAGGTCTCGTTAGCTTCATGGCGCCTCCGGAGAAGATCTTTTGAACCACGAAAGGGCCGATCCAAGTGGGTTCCCATTTTCCCAAAGCTGGGTCAAGTTCGAGCGGAGGCTTTTCTTTTTGAGTACAAGGTCACCTTCCCCGATGTCTCGGGATTTGACTTTCTTGTCGAAAGCTCTAGCCATCCCGCTGATAGGCTCCTGACGTGTTCCATGGCCTTTAGTCGCCGCCGCTCTAGCGTGAGCCAATTCGTCATGTCGGCTTGAGCCATTCGACTTCGTTGATGTCATTTTCCAAAGAAGACTCTGAGTGAGGGAATTTCTAGCTCGATGGGAAGGACTGCTTCCATCCCGTATGTCGTGGCAAATGGGGTTTCTCCCGTGGTCGTTTCCGACTGATGTGCGGTAGCCCCAAAGTGCAAGGTGCAAGCCTTTCTGCCAATCTCGTCCCTGGTGGTCATTTTTCTGATGATCCGTTCGAGGGTTTTGTTTGCCGCTCCACGGCGCCGTTTGTTTGTGGCCGGTAGGGAGAAGATTTGTGACGTGTGATCTTGAATTCAGCCAGCCTGTCGAATTCCCTTCAAGTGTGAGCCGTTGTCTGATATGACCTCATTTGGGATGCCGTATCGGCATATGATGTTTTCCTTGAGGAAATGTGCGACCTTCTTGGAGGCGAGTACCTTGTAGGACTTGGCTTCGACCCATCTGGGTGAAGTAGTCGATGGCTACTAAGATGAACTTCGTGACCGTTGCCGCTCGGGCGGAGCGATTTTCCCGATGACGTCAATTCCCCAAGTGGCAAAGGGCCAAGGTGTAGTCATGCAAGAGGAGATCGTGGGGCGGCAGATGATTGAGGTTGGAGAACCGTTGGCACTTGTCGCAGCCTTCGACAAAGTGGATGCAATCCGCTCCATGGAGATCCAAGAGTAGCCCATCCCGAGAATGATTTGCATCGTGGCTCGGCATTCATGTGGGGACCGCAAGCCCCATTGTGGGACTTCGTTCATGAACTTGTCTCGCTTTCTTCTTGGCCGACGCAGCCGTAGGAGTGGCCCATGGTAGCGTTTCTTGTATAACATGTCCCCGAGGATGACGAAGTGAGAGGCAAGGCGTTTTAGGGCCATGATGCTCTTGGTTTTGACCCCTTCGTGTGTTGACCTTCCTTGTTCATGAAGGCGCTTTCCCGCTCTTGAGGTATTGGAAGATCCGCTTGTGCCGGAAATGGCGTCGGACTTGCGTCTCTTTCGCTCTTCAAGAATCTTGCAAATCGTTGTGATTAAAACCTTCTCGGCACTGGGCCCGGTTTTTCTCTCGTTTGACAACATGCTTAAATGTTTGCTTGATGCATTTATTTAATTAATGTGTTTGCCTTTTGTATAGATGAATTTATTAACTGCTTTGATTAGTTAATGTCATCATTTGTTAAAGATGCAATGAGATGGCTTTTTAGGAAGGTCGGACCTTTTATTGAAAGCGTGAAGACCGTACATTGTTGATCAAAGATTCACAATCGTCTGCGTAAAGCCGTCAAAAGACACAAAAGATGTGAATACACGTACAACAAGACTCGAAGCTAGACTATAGGCGACGAGGGATTGGACCAGCTTCATTACTCCTGGATGGCCGTAGCCTCTAGAGGGAGTGGTGCCGGGTTTAGGTGGCCAATCTTCCTGGCATGAGTCCCGGAAAGTAGCTTGCATGCGGTTCGATTTCAAACCAGACGCGGAGGTTTTTGGCTGCTCCCCGATGATGTCCCCTCCATTAGTGTTGCCACCAGTCCTGGGGTTTTTGATGATAGAAGTCGCCGAGGGCTACTTCTAGGAGGGCGAAGCATTCGCCGATTCGGAGTGGATTCTTGCCGATGTTGATCACTTTCATAGAATCTCGCTTCTTTATCTCGGGATCTTTGCTTGGATGACGTTTACAATGTCCGATTCGAGCGGACATGCTATATTACCTTCCCCGATTAAGCCTTGGAGGAGGTTGCGCCATTGTTCGTCCAAGTCGGACACCGGAATGTTGAATTGAACTAAGCCGTGATGGCCGTCCCCGTAAGATCCGAGAGTGTCGGCCGTAGGGTTGTCTTGCACCGGGGATCGGTGATGAGCCGCTTGCAAGAGGGTTTTCGCGAAGTAAGGGTCTACTCCTCGATCAATCTCCATTAGGGCATCCATCTCTTGATCTTCCCTCAAGCATTCTTCACGCCGCATATATCGAGTTGTCATCCCGACCCATGAGTTCTTCAATTTCCACTCGTCGCGCTTAGAGCGTGGATGTAAGGATCCACTTCGTAGCGGGACAGGTAGGAGAATCATCTCGGGGAAGAGTATTCGGTCATGTCGGGACCTTCTTCTCGGGTCATAGCTTGCCGGCCAAGCACTTGCCATTGCACCGCTTCCGCGGATCACTTCGATCGCTCCGTTGGCATTGATGAATTTCACACATTGGTGAAGAGTAGATGATACCGCTTTCATCCGATGTATCCAAGGCCGTCCCAACAAAGCAGAAGGTGGGTTTGATTTCCACGACTTGGAACTCTACCGACTCCAGCTGTACGTCGAATTGGATCCTCAAGTTGATGACTCCTACGATTGGTCGTGCAAAGGAGTCGTAGGCTCCTGATTACCCGAGGTGAAGGCCTTATCGTAGAACGGCCGATGCGGAGTCGTTTCAATGTGTTTAAAGCGATGATGTTGATCATGGAGCCGTTATCAATCAAGACGTTCGGGAGGAAGAACCTCTCTATCTTTATGAGGATGAGGAGGGCTTCGTTGTGCCGATTCTCACATATTGGCAAGTCATCGTCTCAGGAAGGCTAAACCGCTTCCCGTGCTACCGCTGACTCCGCCTCGTCTGGGGAACGTTCGATCCAACCATTTGTATGCCTTGGCCGGGGCAAAGATCGTAGGGAGACAAGTGGCCCTCGGGCGTTCTTGTCGGAATTCCCGGTCACGAGACCTTTGACTTTGTTTCACGCTCCTAGCCATAGCGAGACAAAGATGCCGACGGTCTCGGAAATTGCAGGAGTCCGCTCTCGCTTGGGGTTTCGTCAATGGTTATTGAGTTTACTCCCGTCGTTCGGGGAATGGATTTCCAATGGTATTGGGACCACGGGGCGTTCCAATTTTCCCTCCTCAATGAGCCCCCGAATCACCCGCTTGAGTACGAAGCAATTGTCGGTGGTGTGGCCTGGGGTAGTTATGGAAGGCGCAAAGGCTTGCTCATATCCATGTTGGGTTTGAGGGTCTTCGGTTGGAAATTCTCGAGTGGTTTGAGAAGATTTCGCTTCACCAAGGCTTCAAATACTTGACCCAAGGGCATTTCCAGTTATCAAAATGCCGGAATTGTGGGAAGCGAGGGGGTTGCTATTCTTCGGGGCCGCCCGATCGCGGTTTACTTGAGCTCCGTTCCGAATGTAGTGCACTGCTCCGGCCGCTTCCTTTCCTTCGTCAGCAGGAGTTGAAGTTGCTGTGTTTGTTCGATAGCGGTAAGACGAGGCAGTGGGGTGCTGCGTTGCCTTTGAAGACTCGTAGTCTTTTCAAACTTTGTCCCTGCGTTGACCATGGCACGGAGATCCGGATAGAAATGGTGGCCGATCAAAGTCCTCAAAGATGGTTTGAGGCAGAATGGAAGATGTCCATCTCGCTTCTTCCTTGGAAAGTGGATCCATTATCTCGCTTAGCTTCCAGCCCATCTTTTGTAGAATTCGCCCACCGGTTCGTCATCCTTTTGTTCTAAGTGTGGGCTTGCGGTGTCATGGCGGTTTGTTTCCCATTCAAGATTGGCGCGGTACTTCTCCAGAAGATTTCACTAATCCGATCCCACGTGGAGCGGTTTTCCGCTCTTCACATCGAGGAACCACCTTAGTGCCGTGGATTTGAGGGAATGCCGAAAATGATCCGCCATCTCGTCGAGGGGTTGCCCCTTTCGCTCTCATACCCGTGACGTAGGTGTCGATGTGGGTTTTTGGGCATTCTGTCCGTCAAACTTTTCCATTTCCGCATCCCGAACTTTGGAGGGAGAGGGACCACTTTGTTCGGATCCAGAGGCGTGAGGGAGTCCTTCCGAGAACTAGCTAGCTTGCCTCGCATGTCTTTCATTTGTTCAATCAACCAAGCCACGAGGGATCACTGCTTGAGGTGGGTTACCATTTTCGTGACGGACACCGAAGATGGAGGTGGATTGGCCGATGGGATCGCCACTCGGGAATCTTGGGGAGGTAGTTGAGTGTATACCAACCCATACCCCGGGGTGTCAAGTTGAGGGCGTGATTGCCGTGTCCGCTAAGGGTCAGTGGCCTGGGAACCGGGGAAACGATTCGTTAGCCCCAATTGGTAGACCTCGGCAGTGTGGCAACTGAGATGCCTGGATATCCGCCTGATGCCTCGTCCCCGGTAAGAATGGGGACTTTTGATTGTGGTTGGAAGGCTCGTATAGAGGCAAAGGATTGAATCCCGGGGGATACCGAGATGCATTGGGATCTCGGCGGAGCAGCACGTATGTGTGCCGTTGGTACCGAGCTTGATGTGCGTGAGCCGGAAACCGACCGATCCGAGGCGGGCATGCTCTGAGCCGCTTGACCGACGCCCGAGGGGAGCTGAGCGAGAGCCGCTTGCGTTGCCGGGATCTCGTAGCTTGGCGGAGGCGGGACCTCGCCGATAGCTTTGAGAAACCTGGGAGCTTCTGTGATATCTTCGTCCTCTATGAGAACAAAGGTTCCGTCGGGTTGGGGAACCGCAACGGTTCCTCGAAGACGCAAGGTGTCGACAATCCAAAGCTTGCTGTTCTTCTTGGCGCTTCTTGATGGCTTCGAAGGCTCGCAGCACCTCCTCCATTGTCCTGGAGATTCCTTAGTGGCGGGGTTCCGTTTCCCTCACCGTTATCTCGTTGATCCCGTCATGGGGGAGTATTGGACGGTGCGAACCGTTGAACCGGAAGGGCTATCGGATCTTGTGACCTCAATACCGAAAAGGCGGCTTCCAGGATTCTCAACCACTCTCGGTTCGCCGGGAGGGGGTGACGGCAAGGTTTAGACACGGGAATGGCCTAACGGGATAAAAGGGGGAAAGCTCACGTGGCATGCGGTTTCCGTTTCTTTTATTTTTGATTTTTTTTTGTTGTTTTAATTTACTTAAAACATGTTTTCTCGTAATCCTAGGTAGGTTGGAAAAGATTGCTCTTCTTTTTCGCAACTATGCTAGATCCCGGGTCGATGGAGACCATCTCGTGCGGCTATAAGCCCCTCGTTTTGCACCCGTATTTCGACATCCCAGGTGGACAAATCTGTGCGAGGGTCCTATAGTGCAAGCGGTTTCCACCGGCCTAAAAGAAAAATCGAACCTAAGGACCGAGCCCGTCATGTTCGTTTTGATGCGTTAGCCATGTGAATAGTGAACCGAGCCGGCCACCGAGTCAAGATCGTGTCAAGAGTTCGGCATGACCTTCTCTTTGCTTGCTTGCGCAAGGGATCTCGTGACGTTAGGCGTTGGCCGGGTCATATTGTCATGGCCGACGTATCAAAGGCGTGATGACATGGTGTCATGCGAGCATGGATGTATATCCGGGACGGAACATCGCTCTGGGTGTAGCTTCGGAAATCAAGATCAGTCAAGATTTTAGCATGACCTTTATCGCTTTGCTTGCGCAAGGGATCTTGAGTTCCGAGCCTTGACTCGTAAAATGGCCGGCATGGTATATGTATCCAGCCGTATGACACCTGGACCGGGTAAAACCAACCGAGTCCGGGACAGAGTGTGACTCAAGACTCAAACGTGCAGTGGTTGACGCTTGGCTAGGATGGGATGTTTGGAATGATCCCGTGCGCGCCCAAGAGGCCTAGGAAGACCAAACGGATCGCAACCGAGACCACTCCGGGTTAAGGGTTGTAGTGTGCAGTGTATCCGAGGCAAGCAGTGCGCATAGTGTGCGGTGTAACCGAGGCAAGAAGGTGTGAGTAGAGTGCGGTGTAACCGAGGCAGCAGTGCGCGTAGTGTGCGGTCTCTAAAATTCTTTTTCTGAGTAAAATAGAAAATTTTGAAGAATTTTAAATGTATGCACAGATGTATATTGATGCATTTTTTTTTTTGTATTTTTATTTTTTTTGTAAAATAAAAACGAAGCACGTGCACACACACACAACAGTTAAAGGAAGGGGTAAAATGAAAGTTTGACCCTCATCATCGTTTTAAAAATCTTTTGTTTTGTTTAAAAGTTTTTAAAACAAAATGTCCCCAGCGGAGTCGCCAACTGAAATTACCCGGGATCCGGCTCGCGCGCGGGGGCCCCGGCATCTCGCAATTTCGTCGCTGTTCGGGAAAGTCGCCCGGATCCGAGAGGCAGCACAATCGCGCCCCGGCATCTGGCTTATTCCGTTTTAGCGTTTGCGAGGTTGGAGGTGTCTCGCCGTTTTGCTTTCGCATTTTGTAGAGTCGCCACGCCGTTTTTATTAAGCCCAAAACATTGAAAAAGGGCATCAGTTTAAAGATAATTTTAAACTGTTTTTTGTGTGATGAGATTTTGAGTTCGGAGGTCAGATGACTCCTCGGGAAGAGAATATTAGAATATTAGAGCTCACCCGAGTCGCCTCGTAAAAACGAGTCTTTCGGATACCCCTAATATCCTTTAAAAAAAGTTGTGTGTGTGTGTGTGTGTGCTTTTAAAAATGCATGCTGTATCGGATGTCTACATTGTATTGAAATGTATTGAAATAGAATAGGAAGGAAGCCTTACCAATGTTGGTTCGTGTCTGTCTTCCGCAGGGGAATAGTGTTGAGGTCGGAGTAGTGTTCCGGATTGCTTCGGGGATGCCGGTTGTCCGCGGACAGAGTTTCGGCGTGAGTTGAAACTGTAGGCTGCGTTTGGGCAGAGGTTCGGCGTGCGTGGGGATCGTCGGGATCACTCGGGCAGAGGTTCGGCGTGCGTGGGAATCGTTGGTTGGATTCGGGCAGAGGTTCGGCAAGGTTTGGGATCGCCGGTTTGACTCGGAAAGAGCCGGGACACCGTGGGAAAGACCAGGCAAGGCCTCGGAGTACCACGAGGGGCCTCAGAGTACCTCGAGAGTGCCTCGGGGCAGCGCGGGAGCGTCTCGGGAGCGCTCGGAGAGGCTTCGGAGCACCTCGAGGGGGCTCGGAAGGCCTCGGAAGGATCCGAAGGGGCCGGGAATGCCTCGAAAGGTCTTAGAAGGGGAGCCAGAAGGCTTAGGGAGGAAGAGAGAAGTGGGAGGTGTGAAAAAATGAGGAGGGGGAGCCCTCTATTTATAGTAAAAATTTCGGAGCAAAGAGGTCCGTACGGACCTTCTTGGTTATCCAGAATTTTGGATTTCCTCGATTTGAGGGAATCTGCAATGATGGAGAATATTTGGGAATGATGATGTTCCCTGAGCAATAAGGTCCGTACGGACCATCTTGCATGCAAAGAGGTCCGTACGGACCAACTCTGCATGGAAGTCATCATTTCTCCCGGATTTGAGGGAATATTGTGGACTTTAAGGGATTTAGTAATCATTGAAACAAAGAGGTCCGTACGGACCTTAATTGCTTTTCCGATTTCTGAAAATTCCCAAAAGGTCCTTTTGTCCCTTTATCCTGAAAGGCTCCTCCCTTGGTTTGGTTGGGGGTTTGAGAGGGTTTTGAGAGGGTTTTGAGTGAGAGAGGTCTCTGAGACTGCGTGGATGAGTCTGCGGTGTTTCCCGTGTGTTTGAAAGGGAGTGATCCAGATTGGGGTACTTACACCTTCGCTGGAGAAGAGGGGCTCAGCGGGTAGTTCCTCGTGGAGGACATCCCATATCACGTCCATGCATTCAAGACGAGTATGACGGTTCTTGTTGACCTTTATCACGAAAATCTCTTCGCCGGGCGGGGCCAGAGAGTTGGCTTGAAGAATGCTGATGAATCTCCGATTGGAGACAGGGGGTTTGTGTGCCCGCATCATGGGGATGCTCAGTGTTTCTTTCCAATCTGCCTCCAAATGTTGGAAACGACAGTTGAACTTGATGTATCAGACTACTTCAGGGTCTGCCTGCTTGAGGACATTGACGTAGTTAGCATCTCCAGACTCTGAGGGATTCTGATGAGATTTGCCCCGGTAGTCCTTAGGTTGATTTGAAGGAGGTAGCCCCGGTGCCTGGCTGCGGGCACGCTTGGCTGCTGTCTCAGCTTCGTTTCCTATGAGGAAACTGTCCCCTCTGATGACTTCAAGATCTCCCTGCCGGTTAATGAACTTAACGCACTGATGAAGAGTGGAGGCTATGGATTTCATGTGATGTAGCCAAGGGCGTCCCAACAGAGCTGTGAATTCGGATGGAATGTCCATCACATGGAATTTTGCTGGCACCATTTGGGTTTCAAACCAGAGCTCCAGAGTCACCGTCCCCAGGATGGGACGAGACGTGTTGTGTCATAGGCCTTGATAGTCCGGGTTGACGGAATCAAGTGGCTTTCGTTGATGCACAGGGCTCACATCATGCTGAGAGGGAGAACGTTAACGGCGGACCCGTTATCTACCAATACTCCGGGGAGTGATATGGTGTTGAGCTTGAGAGTGATGTACAGAGCTTCGTTGTGCCCCGAGGCATCTCTCGGCAGGTCTTCATCACAGAAAGTGATCATACTGCCATACAGTCGGGAATCGTAGATCTGATCTCTATCGGGAGAAGGAGAGTCATCAAGCCATCCTTTTCCCGTTTTCCTCTTGCGAGGTAAGGCCTTTGCTGGAGCCTCGAGATTGCGTTGAGGCTGTTTGTGGCGGTTGCTGCCCTTGGTTAGCACATTGATCGAGTTCGAGTTCCAAGCTGACTTTGATCTTCCTTTGCCGGTCCGTGCTCGGAAGCAGGACAAATTGAACCTTGGTTGATCCCGCGGGGGGTTAGGCTTCTGACTGGCAGTAAGATTACCAAGAACTGAGGTATTCCGATATCCCAACGTCTGAACTCTGTCGTCAGCAGGACTTTTCGGTTTTCCCACCCATGTCTGCTCTAAAGCTGCATGGCCTGGAGGAAGGGAGGATTGGCTGGAGTAGAGAACGTAGTAGTCGAACCTCCCGGATGGCTCTCCGAGTGTACCCACACTGGTGTCTCCAGCTTCGTATCTTTCTCTCAGTTTCTGTTGAGAGGACTTCTTCTTCTGTTTTCTCGGAGGATTGCTCTGGACCGTGTCTCGGGACTCGTACTCCAGGCAGGCGGAGCAGTCACAAACATCATAGCTGATGTGGACATTTGATGAGGACTCGCTGGAAGAGGCGGAGGAACTGGCTCTGCGGCAATCTTCTTGGGCACCCATTCAATGGAATTCACACTATTGTTGTTCGGGAAAGGATTTCCGACTGTATTGGGCCCACGGGGGCGCTCCAATTTTCCTTCCTCTATCAGGTTTTGGATTTCGTATCGTAACCCGACGCAGTTGTCGGTGGTATGGCCGTGATACTAATGGAAGGCGCAGTACTTGCTCTTGTCAGCATTGACTACGGGATTCTTGGGTTTGTAATTCGCAACGGGTTTAAGGAGACCTTCCTTGATTAACCCTTCCAGCATCTTGCTCAGTGGCATGTCAAACTTGTTGAAGTGTACGGCAGGCTGCTTCTGAGTGGAATTGTTGCTTTGTGGGACTGGGTTTCTGTTGCCCGACTGCTCTCCCTAATGGATGTAGTTGACAGACGTATCTTTCCCTTTGCCGGGGGCCGGTGCGGGATTGAATGCAACTTCCGATCGGTATCTATATGGCTGTGCAGTAACCAATTTCTCCTTGAGGTCCTTCTCGAACTGTGAGCCAGTATTGACCATGGCCCGGAGATCTGGGAAGAAATGATGACTAATGAGAGTTCTGATGGACGGTCTTAAGAAGGACTTGAAGATCCGCATCTATTCATCCTTGGAGAGTGGCTCAATGATTTCGGAGAGTTTCCAGCTCCTCCTTTTGTAGAATTCTCTGACGCTTTCATCTGTTTTCTTCTCAGTGGTGATTAAGTCCCCACGACTTGTTTCCCACTCTAAGTTGGATATGTACCGTTCCAGGAAGATGTTACTGATCTGATCCCAGGTGTGGCGATCTGCAGGCTTGACCATCAGAAACCATCGTAATGCTGAACTTTTGAGCGTATGCTGGAAGTGGTCGGCCATTTGCTGGAAGGTTGCTCCTTTCGCCCTCATGCCGAGAACGTAGGTATCGTCATGCGTTTGAGGACATTCGGTTCCGTCGAATCGGTCCATCTCTGGCATTCGGAACTTGGCAGGGAGAGGCGTGACCATTCCCGGATCTGTGGACTTGAGCGTTTCCTGCTTTGACCTGCTCATGGTGGCTTTCAGGTCTTTCATCTGTTAGACCATCCAGGCTAAGGTTGGGTCCAGTGGTGGACTGTAAGGCTCGGCGCCGGGTGCTACCACGTGAGCGGTAGTGATTGGAGGCAGAAGGCTTGATATATGTGGATATATAGGAGCCTTTTCTGAAATGTATCGGGGTTTGTCCCCAGTGTTTTGGGATTCGTGTATAGGCAACGGGATGAACCCGGGATGGTATTGAAAGATATTGGCATCTGTTTGAGATGGTCCAGCGGTGCGCTTGGTGGTATTGAGTGATGGGAGTAGCACTGGCTTGGTAAAATATGACAGGGTTGCCCCGAGAGGTGGCAACGTGAAGCCTAGGTCGGCTGTTTCCTTGGTTCGAAGGAATCCCATAAGTTGGCGGGGGAGGAACCTGGTTGAAGGTTTGAGGAACTGGTTTCAGGGAATCGTCATCCTCGACCAGGACGAAAGTACCATCTGACTGGGGGATAGCTGCTATACCTCGCTCATTCAGAAGCTGTACCACGAAATTCTGCTGATCTTCTGTTTGCCTCTTGTGAACCTCACAAGCCCGGATGGCTTCTTCCAAAGCCATATCTTTTACCGGTGGCGGGGGTCCGTCCCCGTCACGATTTCTCGGTGAGCTAGACATGTCGGATATTCTGGCTGAGGGAACTGAGGGAACCGAAAAAGAACCGTCTCGACGCCGGCCAGAATCGTAATTCCGGGCGAGGCGCTCGACCCGGAAATCGAACCACTTTCTCGCTCGCCGCAGTGGAACGAAAGGCGGGGTTTAGGCTTCGGGAAAGGGTATTTGGCTCAAGGTTTCGGGCTTGTGCAATGTGCGATACCGATTAATGTTTACTTAAAACGCATTATCTCAGAGTCCTAATCGGTTGGAAAAGAGCGTGTCTTCTTTTTCGCAACTAACCCTAGAGCTCTAATCAGTGGATCTCGTCACTACGCTTATAAGCCCCTCGTTTCCATTTGTATATCATTTTTCTCGGGACGGACTATCCCGAGCGAGGTCCTATAAGGCAAGCGAGTTCCACCGACAAACGAAAAAGTGAACTTAAGGCTAGCTGATCACGCAAACTTCCAACGTATGTGACGCACGGGCCACAATCGAAGTCAACGTCCTTAAGTTAAGGCGGGGATCATGCCAAAATTTCGGCATGACCTCTCCTGACTCGCTTGCGCGAGGGACCTTAGCTTTTGGCGTTGGCCAAGTTGTGGCTGGCATGATGCATACGGTGAGGTTTGGTGACACGGTGTCACATTGAACCTTTGGGTATATTTTTCGGCAGAGCTCCGCGTCAAAGTCAAGGCTGAAAAGCTCAAGACTTTGGGTCGAGAACGACCTTCGGTCTCAAACTCTCGAGCTTGACTTGTGGCGAAACCCGGCGTAAAAACATACACTTAGGCTTTATGACACGAACTAAGCCAAAAACCAACCGGGGTCTTGGACAAAGTGTGACACAAAGAGTGCATGGCTTACACGGGCTAGAATGGGCTGTTTGGGACGACCCCGTTCGCCCTCGAAAGGTGTCTAGCAGACCAACCGAGGTGCAACTGATAAGGCCATCCCGGGTTACGGGTCGTAGTGTGCAGTGTACCGAGGCAGAAAGTGCACGTTAAGTGCGTTGTACCGAGGCAGCAAGTGCGAGTAGTGTGCGGTCACTAAAATTCTTTTTTTTTTCTGAGTAAAACAGAGATTTTTCAGAATGTGTCTTAAAGAATTTTGATGCGCAGTTCAAAAGATAGCATGAAAATCAAACATGAATGGGGATGCACAAACATGGTATGATTTTGAAAAGACGACAATGTAATGCCTTTGAAAAAACCGTTCGAGGTTTAAAGTAACACACGCACACGAAAACGAGGAAGGGTAAACGAAAGTTTGACCCACGGAAGGCTTTTTTGAAAACAACGGTAGTTTTGAAAAAAGTATCCTTTTCCCCAGCGGAGTCGCCAACTGAAATTACTCGGGTTTCGCGCGAGCGAAAGCGGTTGTCTTTCGCGGAGGGTTGGTGTCTGAGACCTCGCTTTCGGGAAGGAGAGGAGTCGCCACGCGGTTTTTGTATTTTGAGCCCAAAACGTTGAGAAACGGCTTTAGTGAAAATGGTGTCATTTTTATTGGTAGCAAAAACTTAGGAAAAGGCTTTGAAAACGGGGGGTCATTTTTATTGGTAGCAAAAACGAGTAAAAAGCTATTTTGAGTACCAAAGATTGTTAGGTTCGGAGGTCACGTTACGTTTCGGGAAAAGTATTACGACATCACCCGAAACGCCTCGTATGACGAGTCTTTCTACCTTTCTCGAAATCCTGTGTGTATGTGTGTGTGTGTGTTTGCATTTTGAAAAGGGGGCTTGAATGACAAGCTTAATCTTGGTTTGAATGTCAAACGTTGATTAGGTGATCTTGTTTGAAAAGACGAGCGTTTGAATGACAAACGTCGGTTTTGGAGTTTTAGGAAAAGTGGCGCATTTTGAAAGAGAGCTCGAAGGTCGAACTCCGGTTTTGAACCGGGCGTTACATTGTTAACGATTTTTACGGGAAAAAACGTATTAAATGATTTTGAATGTCAAAAGTCGGCTTTTAGTTTGAAGATGAGCGTTCGGTTGCCAAACGTCATTTCACGCATTTTGAAAGAGAGTTCGAAGGTCGAACTCCGGTTTTGAACCGGGCATTACATTGTTAACGATTTTTACGGGAAAAAAAGTATTAAATGACATGCAATCAACGAATCGGGTTGCGACTCGGACTTTGAAAAGTAAATACTATCACGATCCAAACGGGTCGGACTTTGTAAATGACAGTATTTAAAGTGCGGTATCAACGGAATCAAACGATCCGGAATTGGAAAGTACGATCAACGAGCCAAACGACTCGGAGTTGTAAATGACGATCGACGAGCCAAAAGACTCGGAATTTTAAATGATGATCGACGAGCCAAATGACTCGGAATTGTAAATGACAGGAATTTAAATAACGTTCGACGGATCGATCGATCCGGAATTGTAAATGACAGAAATTTAAACGGAACGGGGTCGGAACGCCGTTTTAACCCGAGATTACTTCTCTTACGGGAAGAGAAGAGGATCAAGGGGCTAAAACGTATTAGACCCCGTTAGACGAAGGCATCTACATTTCAACGATGTTCGTCCGAAACGGTTATAGCGACTGGCGCGTAAACCGAGGCGGAACGAGAGATTAGAGAGAGGGAGTTATACCTATGGCTAGGGTCGACTCCTTTGAAAGGTGACTAGAGGGAGGTTGCATGCTTGCCACGTGTCCCATGACTCACAGGCTGTGTGGGAGTTCGTTCCCGGGTCCCAGTTTTGTCCCTTTTTAAAATAATAGTCCGGAAAATGTCCGAAACGCCCCCGGAAAGTGCCGGAAAGTGCATTTTTCAGGGAAAGCCATACTTTCACGTGCGATGACGTGTGTTAAGTACGCTTGGACGTCAGGATGCTCGGGGCAGTCCCGAGATGTCTGGTTGGCATGGCAACGGGGAGCTTAACGGGTTCCGGTTAACCTGAAGCGGGCCAGTTAACGGATTCCGGTTAACTTCTAACGGATTTTGACGATCCGGATTTGGGTACTTACAGTTAGCCCCTCAGTGACTTCTCCTCCGCAGGAGGTGGGGTTGTTGAAAAAGATAAGGATCCAAATCGGGATGCCTTACTTTGAAAGACCTGGGCGGTCAGCTGGCTGGACCCTTAGCAAAAGGATTCCTACATATCCCGAGCGGGAATCAAGCCGATCGTAGTTCGTAGGTGCAAGGGGCCGCGCGTGGGGACCTTGACCTGAGCGAGACTATTAGGAGGCGTCTGAACCTGAGTGGAGACCATTGTAAGGTACCGAAACCTGAATGGAGACTATTGTGAGGCTTCAGAACCTGGGACTTATGAAACCTCTGAGGGCATGTGGCGCCTCAAACCAGAGTTACTGAATCATACGAGGGCGTGTGGCGCCTCAAACCGGAGTTGCTGATACTGACGAGGGCGTGTGGCGCCTCAAACCAGGGTTGCTGAACATACGAGGGCGTGTGGTGCCTTAAACTGGAGTTACTGATACTGAAGAGGGCATGTGGTGCCTCAAACCGGAGTTGACGAGGATACGTTTATCCTGAGTCAGGGGCGTTCGTGCCTTAGGTGCTGGACTTACGATAACGGCCAGGTTTATCCTGTTGGGGATAGGGTGGCAATGATGGGAATGGTTGTGTTAACTTCTAACGGATTTTGACGATCCGGATTTGGGTACTTACAGTAACAATGGTTGCCAGAACTGAACTGTGCATTGCTGACCCTTCGGGGGAGGTTGGAGAGTTCTTGGTTCAAGCGAACAGTCTCCTTGAGCTCTTCACGGTATACCGCGCTCCTTTCCTTCTTATTGAGCATACTCAGGGCATTCTGGAATTGGGTTGGCGATACTCATGGTTTGCTAATTTTCCTCCACTCTTAGCCCAGATCAACTTTCTTGCAGCAGAGCTTGCGTCGAGAGTTAGCGCCTGTGTTTCTTCCCATGTGAGAATAGCCAGTGTTTCCTTGAACTGAATACGGCAGTGTAGATAAACGTCCATCTGGGAGAGCTTTCCCTTCTTATTTATCTGGGTGGCGGGTATGTCAGAAGGTGAGTACACAACTTCCCGAACATCTGCTCATGTAACTGGTTGCTGTCCCAGTTGATCATTTCTGTAAACGAATGCCGAAGTCTGTGGAATTTCCTTGAGCAGTTGTTGGAGATGTATTTCCATCTTTCTCTTCTTTTTGAATAGACCTTCCTCTCTCAGTTGGCCTTTTAGCTTGAGTGCGGAAATGATCCGTCCCCATCCTCCCAGGACCCTTGGGATTTCGGTTTTGTTGACTTCATGTCTGGCTTGGAAGAGAATGGTTTCATCGTCTTCGTCGTCGCTTTCATAGAGAACTTGCTTTCCTCGAGGAGATAAGTGCTGGTATTCATTCTGGTGTGTCATTCCATCTCCTAGGTCGTCGGGACCGTTGACCGCCCTCCCTTGGCAGAGGGGGTTGGATGAGAACAGGCGGTAGTCCAGGAAGTTGCCGTGAGCAAAACCCTTGAGGTCGAACTGGTCTAGAGTGGCCTCTAGCTTTCTGTCTGAAGCTGCTTGTGACACTTTAAGGGCTTGGTCCTTGTGGGGCTTTTGAGCTTGGTTTTCGTCCCAGAGACGGTTCTCTTGAGCGGCTAGTTCCATGAGGGCTTTCCTTGCGAGAGCTAAACAGTCTCCGTAGGTGCGCGCCGTCTGACTAGTGTCTAGAACTGTGATCACATCCAAATCTCCGAATGGTGGAAACACTTGGATTATATTGACAAAGGAAGTCGGGCTGGGACATTCCATGCGTCCTTCCTTGATCTCGGTTACCAAGAAGTTCGCCCATATTTGCTTGATTGAACCCACGGGGGTGTTTAATTCTGCGATGTTGATAGTCTTGTGATCTCGCTGGATCGCTAAGTCTATCAGAGCTAGCAGTTTGCTGGCGGGATGTCTGAATCTGTGTCCGTGACGACTGGGAGCAGAATCGAACTTAAGTATGTTGATGCTGAGGTGGTCATTCCTTTCGTCGAAAGATTGATCTGTCTTACGAGGAAGACTTTTACAGATGTTTTCAGGGTGGCTGCTGGAAGCGTTCCCGAAGTTGATCTGATTTGTAGCAGGGTGAGGAGCTTTGTCTCCTTTGTTGTTTCCCTTGGCCTTGGCGGCGCTTGTGGCTGTAAGCTTGACTGACGGCACGGGCCGGTTGCCATCGGGGCAGGTAGTCGAAAGTGATGATGAGCTCTGAGCTTGATTGGCCAGGGCCTCATTTACCATGAGCAGGCAGTCTTCGAGGGTAACTTTGGCATTGCAGAATCTGATAATAAGGACCGGATCCTTGGTATCATCGGGATATCTGGAATAGATGATGTTGACGAAGTCGTCGTCAGTCACTTGATCAGAGGGGTTCTTTGTCGTGTCAACCAGTTGTTTCCAATTGTCAGATAACTGCCCGTACTGGACGTTGAGCTTGACAATTTCCAAGGTATTGGAGCCCTTGTCGTGGGTAACATCATCAGACCTGGTGCCGTCTTTGAAACTGAGCATATGTATGTAGGGATCTGCCCGCGGATCTGCCGCGTCCTCGACTCTGGAGAGTCCTGATTCGTCGCCGTCTGACGGCTCAACCCAGACGTAGGGACGCCTCGGGTCCTGCTGCGCTGTTGGAGCTGCTAGAAAAACATCATGCCCTTCGCTGAGAAGAGGGGCTCGGTGGGCAATTCCTCATGGAGGACATCCCATACGATCGCCATACATTCATCACGAGTGTGACGATGCCCTGACCTTTATCACGAAGATTTCACTGCGGGCAGGCCGTGAGAGTAGGATTGAAGGATGCCGACAAATCTCCGATCTGAGACGGGGTTTATGTGCCCGCATCATGGCGATGCTCAGTGGTTTCTTTCCGGCCTCCGCTCCAAATGTTGGAAACGACAGCTTGAACTTGATGTATCGGACTCGCTGTGGTGTGCCTGCTCGAGGATGTTGACATAGTTAGCATCTCCGGACTTCGAGGGATTCGATGAGATTTTCCCGATAGTCCCTGGTCGATTTGAAGGAGGTAGCCCCGATGCATTTCGGCCGCGGGCACGCTTGGCCGTTGTTTCGTTTCCTATGAGGAAACTGTCTCCCCTGATGACTTCAAGATCTCCCTGCCAATTAATGAACTTGACGCACTGATGGAGAGTGGAGGCTATGACTTTCATATGGTGTAGCCAAGGGCATCCCAACAGAGCTGTGAATTCGGACGGAATGTCCATCACGTGGAATTTTGCTGGCACCATTTGGGTTTCGAACCAGAGCTCCAGAGTCACCGTCCTCAGGATGGGACAAGACGTGCTGTCGTAGGCCTTGATAGTCCGGGTAGATGGAATCAAGTGGCTTTCGTTGATGCGTAGGGCTCGCATCATGTTGAGAGGAAGGACGTTAACGGCTGATCCATTGTCTACCAATACTCTGGGGAGTGATATGGTGTTGAGCTTTAGAGTGATGTACAGAGCTTCATTGTGCCCCGAGGCGTCTCTCGGTAGGTCTTCGTCACAAAAAGTGAGCATACTGCCATACAGTCGGGAATCGTAGATCTGATCTCTATCCGGAGAAGGAGAGTCATCAAGCCATCCATTTCCTGTCTTCCTCTTGTGAGGTAAAGCCTTTGCTGGAGCCTCGGGATTGTGTTGAGGCTGTTTGTGATGGTTTCCACCCTTGGTTAGCACGTTGATCGAGTACGAGTGCCAAGCTGTCTTTGATCTTCCTTTGCCTTCTAGGCCCTAGCGTTGGGCAGATTGAACCTTGGCTGATCCCGCATGGGGCTAGGTTTCTGACTGGCAGTGAGATTGTCAAAATCTGAGGTATTCCGGTGTCCCAAGGCCTGAACTCTGGTGTCAGTAGGACTTTTCGGCTTTCCCACCCCTGTCTGCTCTAAAGCAGCGTGGCCTGGAGGAAGGGAGGACTGGATGTAGTAGAGTACATAGTAGTCGAACCTCCCGAATGGCTCTCCGAGTGTAACCACACTGGTGTCTCCAGCTTCATATCTTTCTCGCTGTTCGACAGGACTTCTTCTTCCTCGTTTTCTGAGGATTGCCCCGACCATGTCATGGGACTCGTACTCCAGGTGTGCGGAGCATTCACAAACATCGTAGCTGATGTGGACATTTGATGAGTACTTGGCTGGAAGAGGCGGAGGAACTGGCTCTGCGGCAATCTTCTTTGGCACCCATTCAATGGAGTTCACACTGTTGTTGTTCGAAAAAGGGTTTTTGATGGTATTGGGTCCACGGGGACGCTCCAACTTTCCTTCCTCTATCAAATTCTGAATTTCGTATCGTAACCCCACGCAGTTGTCGGTGCTATGGCCGTGATAATGATGGAAGGCGCAGTACTTGCACTTGTCAGCATTGATTACGGGATTCTTGGGTTTGTAATTTGCAACGGGTTTAAGGAGACCTTCCTTGATTAACCCTTCCAGCCTCTTACTCAGCGGCATGTCCAACTTGTCGAAATGTACGGCAGGCTGCTTCAGAGTGGAGTTGTTGCTTTGTGGGACTGGGTTTCTGTTACCCGATCATTCTGCCCCCGATGGATGTAGTTGACAAACGTATCTTTCCCTTTGTCTGGGGCCGTGTGGATTGAATGCAATCGCTCGGGACGCAGACTGTATGGCCGTGCAGAGCCAACTTTTCCTTGAGATCCTTCTCGAACTATGAGCCGGCATTGACCATGTCCCGAGATCCGGGAAGAAATGATGATTGATGAGAGTTCGATGGACGGTCTTAAGCAGGACTTGAAGATCCGCATTTGTTCATCCTTGGAGAGTGGCTCCATGATCTCGGAGAGTTTCCAACTCCACCTCTTGTAGAATTCTCCGACGCTTTCATGTGCTTTCTGCTCGGTGGTGATTAAGTCCTCACGACTTGTTTCCCACTCTAATTTGGATCTGTACCGCTCTAGGAAGATGTTACTGATCTGATCCCAGGTGTGGCGATTCGCAGGCTTGACCCTTAGGAACCATCGTAACGCTGAACTTTTGAGTGTATGCTAAAAGTGATCGGCCATTTGCTGGAGGGTTGCTCCTTTCGCTCTCATGCCGAGAACGTAGGTGTCGATATGCATTTGAGGACATTTGGTTCCGTCAAATCGGTCCATCTACGGCATTCTGAACTTGGCAGGGAGAGGCGTGACCATTCCCGGATCTGTGGATTTCAGCGTTTCTTGCTTTGAGCTGCTCATGGTGGCTTTCAGGTCTTTCATCTGTTCGACCATTCAGGCTAAGGTTGGGTCCAGTGGTGGACTTTGAGGCTCGGCGCTGGGTGCTACCATGTGAACGGTAGTGATTGGCGCTGGAAGGCTTGATATATGTGGATATATGGGGGCCTTTTCTGGACTGTATCGAGGTTTTTCCCTGGTGTTTTGGGATTCGTGTATAGGCAACGAGATGAACCCAGGAGGGTATTGCAAGATATTGACATCTGTTTGAGATGGTCCAGTGGTGCGCTGGTGGTACTGAGTGATGGGAGTAGTACTGGCTTGGCCGTATATGGAAGGGTTGCCCTGAGAGGTGGCAACGTGAAGCCTAGGTCGGCTGTTTCCTTGGTTCGAAGGCATCCCGTAAGTTGGCGGGGGAGGAACCTGATTGAATGTTTGAGGAACTGGTTTTTGGGAATCCTCGTCCTCGGCCAGGACGAAAGTACCGTCTGACTGGGGGATAGCTGCTATACCTCGCTCATTCAGAAGATGTACCACGAAATTCTGTTGATCTTCTTTCTTCCTCTTGTGAACCTCACAAGCCCGGATGGCTTCTTCCAAAGTCATATATGTTACGATTTCTCGATGAGCTAGACATGTCAAATTTTCTGGCTGAGGGAACCGAAGAACTGTCTGACGCTGCCGTAACTGTGATTCTGGCGAGGCGCTGACCCGGAAATCTAAACCACTTTCTGCTCGCTGCAGGGAACGAAAGGCAGGGTTTAGGCTTCGGAAAAGGGTATTTGGCTCAAGGTTTCGGGCTTGTGCAATGTGCAGTTACCGATTAATGTTTACTTAAAACGTATTTTCTCAGAGTCCTAATCGGTTGGAAAAGAGCATGTCTTCTTTTTCGCAACTAACCTAAGGCTCTAATCAGTGGATCTCGTCACTACGTTTATAAGCCCCTCGTTTCCATTTGTAGATCATCTTCTCGGGATGGACTATCCCGAGCGAGGGTCCTATAAGGCAAGCGAGTTCCACCGACAAAGGAAAAAGTGAACTTAAGGCTAGCTGATCACGCAAACTTCCAACGTATGTGACGCACGGGCCATAGTCGAAGTCAACGTCCTTAAGTTAAGGCGGGGATCGTGCCAAAATTTCGGCATGAACTCTCCAGACTCGCTTGCGCGAGGGGCCTTAGCTTTTGGCGTTGGCCAAGTTGTGGCTGGCACGGTGCATACGGTGAGGTTTGGTGACACGGTGTCACATTGAACCTTCGGGTATATTTTTCGGCAGAGCTCCGCGTCAAAGTCAAGGCTGAAAAGCTCAAGACTTTGGGTCGAGAACGACCTTCGGTCTCAAACTCTCGAGCTTGACTTGTGGCGAAACCCGGCGTAAAAACATACACTTAGGCTTTATGACACGAACTAAGCCAACAACCAACCGGGGTCTTGGACGAAGTGTGACACAAAGAGTGCATGGTTTACACGGGCTAGGATGGGCTATTTGGGACGACCCCGTGTGCCCTCGAAAGGTGTCTGGCAGACCAACCGAGGTGCATTTGAACGGTCATCCCGTGTTACGGGTCGTAGTATGCAGTGTACCGAGGCAGCAAGTGCACGTGAAGTGCGGTGTACCGAGGCAGCAAGTGCGAGTAGTGTGCGGTCACTAAAATTCTTTTTCTGAGTAAAACAGAGATTTTTCAGAATGTGTCTTAAAGAATTTTATGCGCAGTTCAAAATATAGCATGAAAATCAAGTATGAACGGGAATGGACGAACATGTTATGATTTTGAAAAGACGACAATGTAATGCCTTTGAAAAAACCGTTCGAGGTTTAAAGTAACACACGCACACGAAAACGAGGAAGGGTAAACGAAAGTTTGACCCACGAAAGGCTTTTTTGAAAACAACGGTAGTTTTGAAAAAAGTATCCAAGTCCCCAGCGGAGTCGCCAACTGAAATTACCCGGGATTTTTGCGCGGCGGCGGCGAAAATGCGGTTGTCTTTCGCGGAGGGTTGGTGTCTGAGACCTCGCTTTTCGGGAAGGAAGAGGAGTCGCCACGCGGTTTTTGTATTCTGAGCCCAAACGTTGAGAAACGGCTATTGGTTGAAAATGGTGTCGTTTTTATTGGTAGCAAAAACTTAGGAAAAGGCTTTGAAAACGGGGTGTCATTTTTATTGGTAGCAAAAATGAGTAAAAAGCTTTTTAGTACCAGAGATTGTTAGGTTCGGAGGTCACGTTACGTTTCGGGAAGAGTATATTGAGATCACCCGAAACGCCTCGTATGACGAGTCTTTCTACCTTTCTCGAAATCGTATGCGTGTGTGTGTGTGTGTTTGCATTTTTGAAATGGGGGCTTGAATGACAAGCTTAATCTTGGTTTGAATGTCAAACGTTGATTATGGTTCTGTTTGAAAAGGCGAGCGTTTGAATGACAAACGTAGGTTTTGGAAGTTTTTAGGAAAAGTGGCGCGAGTGCTGATTTTAACTGTTTATCTTAAGTGTCAAATGTTGACTTTTAAGAAAAGAGCGTTTGAATGTCAAACGTCGGATTTTGAGTTTGAAGATGAGCGTTTGGATGCCAAACGTCATTTCGCGCGTTTTGAAAGAGAGTTTGAAGGTCGAACTCCGGTTTTGAACCGGGTATGTCATTGTTAACGATTTTACGGGAAAAACGTATTAAATGATTTTGAGTGTCAAATGGCGGCTTTCAAGTTTGAAGATGAGCGTTTGAATGTCAAATGTCATTTTGCGCATTTTGAAAGAGAGTTCGAAGGTCCAACTCCGGTTTTGTACCGGGCATTACATTGTTAGCATTTTTACGGGAAAAAGGCATTAAATGATATGCGATCAACGAATCGGGTTGCGACTCAGACTTTGAAAAGTAAATACTATCACGATCCAAATGGGTCATGGGCCATGACTCACCAGACTCGTGGGTTTTCGTGCCATTATCCCCAGTTTTTTCCGTTTTTAAAATAATTGTCCGGAAAATGTTCGAAACGCCCCCGGAAAGTGTCAGAAAATGCATTTTTCAAGGAAAGTCGTACTTTTACGTGCGATGACGTGTGTTGAGTACGTTTTGACGTTGGGATGCACGGGGCAGTCCCGAGTCGTCTCGTTGGCTTGAGAACGGGGAGCTTAACGGGTTCCGGTTAACCTGGAGCGGGCCAGTTAACGGATTCCGGTTAACTTCTAACGGATTTTGGCGATCCGGATTTGGGTACTTATAAGTTGCCAGACTGCAGATTTTTCCAGCTCTTATCAATTCTAATCATAAAGCAATTAAATCAATAAAACAGTCCTTTTACAGATTTAATTCAACATAATCAGAAAACGATTTTTCACATTGTTTCACATAAACAATTAAAATTCTACCGCATACAAAAACATGCAACGAACATATAAACAATTTATATAAACATTCTAGCATGTTAATTCAAACTTAATCATATGAACGGGGCTCTGATACCACTGTTGAGTTTTATGGGTCCATGCGCGGAATTAGCATCTAAATAACACAAAACCCAAGAGCCCTAAGATCCGTTCTATACGATTAAATTGAATTCCTATGAGATAGAATTTACCAACCTTAATTGCTTTTCGTTCTTGAGCTATCAAACAATTTATCAATGTGATTTTGAGTCACAAACTTCGATCTTCAAAAACTTGAATCTTCAGATTTAGAACTCTAGGCCTTGATCGTCGTACGAGCGAAGACCCTCTAGTAGTATCCACACCTTTGAATGAACCAAGAATGATTCTTGAGGATTGCTAGATCCTTAAACCCTAGAAAGAATATTGAGAAACCTTTATTGTGATTTTTCCTTAGAAAATTCGGCTAGCAAATAGGGTTCACAGAACTCATATTTATACTACTATAGTATTAATATTTGTGCCCTAATCGTATTAGGAAACTAGGCTGTAAACCGCCTCTGGCAAGATCTGTCGCGCGACCTACGATCGCCTCTGGGCAAGATCTGTCGCGCGATGACTTATGCCAGATCAGGAACTCTCAATGTTTTTTCTTTGGTTTAACCAATTCATTCTAGTTGTGTGTGACCCGATAGGATTATATTATATTGGCAATGAGCCTGATCATATCGACCCTCATAAAATATAAGCGGACTCTAGCAAGCCATTATGTCTACCCAATTAATATAACGTAAGAGTTCACATTTCCAATGGTACACTTCCATTTCTCCCTTTGTCTCACGATGTTATATTGGACACAAGTCATGGTCCACGTCAACTTGTATTTGTTCAATGCTTTCTCGATATTAGGTATAATGACAATACAATCGCATTGGGGTATGGCCATACACTTTCATCATTATCACTCATCAAGTGGCCTAAGAAAAACATCTCTCTTTCGAGGGACAAATTCCATCTTGACTTATCATCCTTCCCATCATGAATTCGATCATGCCAAAGATAGCCTTTATAAATATCGTATTAAGATATCGTTTGACTAAAATCAAACATAACTTTCATCATATGTAAGGTCATGATAATCTCAGGTCTAGGGACTAAATGAAGTGACCATATGAGATTTAATTATGACATTTGACCATGACATAAATCTCATACGGGTCAAGTCCAGTCACTTGTTCACTAACAAGTACCCATAATTTCAATGTGCATCTCTATGCATATAATCATCATATGATTATCCATTAACAATTATACTAATTATTCACTTAATAATTAGGGACGGAGATTATTACAATAAATATGCAAAATATATAATAATCAAATAATAAACTTTTTCTATAATAAACGATAAAGATGATACATAACGATTTTAAGCTAAACATAACTAAAGCTTAGGGCATTACACCAACAATCTCCCACTTGCACTAGGCTCCATCTATGTATCGAATACTCATGGACCTAACATGACCATCAAGCTTCTGCCTGTGCAAGGGTCTTTGTAAGTGAACCCTAATGTCATCATCGGTTGATACTTTGCATATCTCAACATTTTCTCATTCTAATGAATTCTTGAAAAACGTCTAAGCATGTGTTTGGATCTCTGTTGTGACTTTGGTTCCATTGCTTGCACAAATGACACCAAAATTATCACAACAAAGTTCCACCGATTAGTGATACTTGGAACATTTCCAAAACACTAAATGAACTTTTGATCCAAACTGCCTCTTTTAGCTACATTTATATGTTGCTAAAATTTGGCCTTAGTAGTAGAATTGGCTACGATTTTCTGCTTGGAATCTTTCAAACCAAAACCGCACCTCCAATAAGCATAAACACAAATCCTAATTGCGATTTTAAATTAACTTTATCAGTTTGGAAGCTAGCATCTATGTAACCCTTACAACAAGATTAACTTTCAACCTTTCAAATACCAAGAAAATATCCTTAGTTCTTCTTAATTACTTAAGGATCATCTTGACTACCATCCAATGGTTCTCAACAGGATCAGATTGGTATTGACTCGTCATGCTTAGAGCATACGAGACGTCGGATCTAGTACAGATCATGGCATACATGACAGATCCAAATGCCGGAGCATATGAAACTTCATTCATTCCCTTTTGCACATCAGTTGTCATAAGACAATGAGTATTGCTAAAAGAAACACCATGACCCATTGACAAGTTACTTTTCTTAGACTCTTCTAAGAACCTTATCAATGTGAGTATTTTGACTCAAACCAATTTATCCCTTTTAGATCTATCTCTATAGATCTTGATGCCAAGGATGTAAGTGGCTTTACCCACCCATATCTTGCATTGAGAAATCTTTCCTTGACCAAGACTTGACAGTCTTAAATGTTGGAACTTTGTTTTTCCAATGAGTAAGATATCATTGTAATAAAACAATAGAAATGATACTACGCTCCCACTGAATTTCATGCATACACAAGGTTCATCTTCATACTTGATGAAGTCAAACTCTTTGACTGATTCACCAAAATGAAGATTCCAATTCCTTGAAGCTTGCTTCAACCCATCTCATGGATCTTTGCAACATGCATACTTTATTAGAATTTCTTGGATCGACAAAACTTCGGGTTGTGTACTATACACATCCTTAATAATATTTCCATTTTAAGAAAGCCGTTTGACATCCATTTGTCATATCACATATTCATAATATGCTATAATGGCAATTAAAATTCTAATAGACTTCGACATTGTAACCGGCGAAAAGGTTTCAACATAGTCAATACTATGAATTTGCCTAAATCCCTTTGCTACAATCCTTAGTCATGAAAGTATACACATTCCCATCCATGTCGGTCTTGAAGACTTACTTGCACCCTTTAGTTTTTACACCTTCAGGTAGCTCATTCAAGTTCCAAACTTGATCATCAAACATGGATTGTAATTCGGATTCCATGGTTCCTAACCATTTATCCAAATTAGGAGTGGACATCGCCTCAAGATCGGAAGTAGGATCGTCATTCTCAATGACTTTCACTTTATTACTTTCCAATACGAGAAATAAATATTTCTTGGGTTCGGATTGTAACCTATCCGATCTACGATGGACTTGTGCATCTTGAACCGGTTCCACAACTCTTTGTGAACTTGGTTCCGTCTCTACTCTTGGATCCATGTCATTTTCAGGTTCTTGAACCTTTTCAAGATTAATTTTACTCCCACTAGATTCTTTATTGAGAAACTATTTCTCAAGAAACTAATCGTACAGAGCAACAAACATTTTGTTCTCTTTGCGGTTGTAAAATTAATTTCCAAAAATAACCTTGTCAGATTTAGGTGCTAACTTATCGGAGACAAGTCTCTTCATATAAGTTTTGCAATCCCAAATCTTCATGAAAGACAAACTAAGTTTTCTTCCATGCCACATCTCATGTGGGGACTAAGGAACCGATTTAGTAAGGACACAATTCACTGTAACCGCATTATTTCTAATGCATATCCTCAAAGGTAATAGGAAAGTCAACTTGACACATCATCGAATGAACCATGTCCTACAAGGTTCAATTCCTCCTCTCAGACACACCATACAATGTGGTATTTCGGGTGGAGTTAACTCTGAAACGATTTCACAGTTTTTGAGATAATTGTCAAACTCTTGGCTCAAATATTCACCACCTCGATCTAATCAAAGTACTTTAATAGGTTTACCAAGATTATTTTGTACTTCATCTTGAGATGTTCAAAACATCTCAAACGGTTCACATTTGGACTTCATCAGATAGGCATAGCCATATCTAGATAAGTTACCGATGAGTGTGATGAAATACCAAAATCCTCCCCTAGCAATGCCGCTTAATAGTCTACATACATCTCATGTATAAGAACCAATGAGTCACTAGCCCTCCCACTACTCTTAGTGTAGGGTGGTTTCAGAACATAGCCACATGGCTCAAACTGATTATGTGAAGCTGGAGCATAAACTGGCAGGTACTGCTGAAACTGAGAAACAGGTGTGGTTGTAGCATTTAGCCATTGATGATGAATGAAGCCCAATCCATTCTGAGGAGCTGAGGGCGATGGAGCCCTGATGGCCTGAGATACTGGGAGGAACTGGAGGGTAGTAGTCCTTGGTGGGGGATCATATGTCGAAGGAGGAGGGTATTGGTTGTAGGATGAAGGGTATTGGTTGTAGGATGAAGGGTATTGGTTATAGGATGGAGGGGTTAAAGTCACTGCTTTGGGAGTTTCATCTTCGACCATGGCCAGAGAACCATTTGTCTCAACTGTTACATGAACCCCAAATTTAATATAGTCCATGTGAAGTTCATCTATCACAATGATCCCAATTTCTGACAAATGGCCCTCTTCAAGCAATCTGTTAATTAAAGAGTTTGCATTCTCAATTGTGCATACATCAACAGAGGTATATTTAGGAAGAGTTCCACCTCCTTGGTTTCCATAATAGCTGCGAACATGCTTATCCAGCGGTTCCAAAAGGACCTCAAGATGTTCAGCCTGCACAAATAAGGAGACGGGTTTTACTTAATGGGCATATGAACTTGCAAAACAAAGACCCAAACAATTAGGCGACAAGCTCACCTTTTCGGCACAAATTGATACATATGGCAGAACAAGAATTGCCACCTTTCCAGTTGATAAAACTCGGCGCAACATTAAAATTTCTGCAACAAAACTTTTGCCAGCACTTCTTAGGAAAGGGGAAAATGTCAGCCAACAGATATATGCCACACCCATGAAATTTTCCATTCAGATTTAACTCTCACACTCGCTCCAGAAGTTGTAGCAGAATGCGTTTCCAGCATAATTCACAAAAAATAAAGTCGCACTACCTTCATTCCAATATGTATTTAAAAATTCTAATACCCAAGCATACCGAACAACAATCAATAATATCCACAATTCAACATTTCAATGGACTAAAAAGTTTCTGTAATTTGTCATCTCTACACATGGAATTGAGACATAAGGAAATCAAACATGAAATTAATTAGAACGTCCACTTGATTGAAAGAAGATTAGGTTTAACAAACTCAACAACAATGCATTGACTATATATTCCTTATTTTAGGTTACCTAATTGTTGTATATTGCTTGTTTAGGTTCCTTAATCATAACCTAATTAGAATAGCCCTAGTCGGGAAGGTTCACCACTGGTGTATAGTATATATATGTAACTCCTCTTTACAGCATAATATATAGAAAAGCATGTTTCTTTGTGTATGAGATTTATCAGATTGTGCCCAACATTGACGACAACCGACTAATTTCACTCTCAATTTTACCCGCCTTCTTTTTAGTGAGACTCAGTTTTGAAATCGCCTTAATCATCAACTTCTTTGTCGAATTCCCATTCCCGATTGCAATGTTATTTAGACTAAGTAGCTGGAAAGGGAACAACACCGGCGAGTATACGGCAAACTGGAGAATAAATCGTTAGAATCAGATGGGTTAATCGAAATAGGTTTGATCAATAAACTTGAATCAACAATCAAAGTCTTCTCAAATGGGAAGAGGAAATTGAGGTTTCTGAAATGGAATTGGGCTGAATTGAGTGATTGGGTTTTGTGAAGGATGATGAAGGGAATGGGAACTGCGCATAGAGAGAGAGAGAGAGAGAGAGAAGAGGAGATTGCGCAAAGAGAGAGAGAGAGAGAGAGAGAGAGAGAGAGAGTGAGTGGGGGTAATTTGGCCATTTAAATTGTTATAAATGGGGTCAGGGACTCTACGATCGTTTTGATTTCAACTCTTGGATCCTAAGGTAGAATTCGAAATGTACTGTTTTTATTGGTAAATTCCACCCTATCTCAAGGTATTATTGGTAAAAATCCCTTATAAAAAATAAACAAAACTTAGACAATTGACAACACTGTTACACAAGTATATAGCACACTACACATGCATCAAACACACACGTACGTTACAAACTGTCTAACTGTCACACGTACTTTGCGCACACATACATTAGAAACGATAATATTTTTTGAAAATAAGCCGGTCGAACCGCCAGTTTGAACCACCGATTAATGCATTCGTATCGAATTCAAAAATTGAACCGCCAGTCCACGATTTATTCGATTTGACGGTTTAAACGATTTAGTCAATGATTTTAAATGGTTAGTTAGAACCGGATGATATGGCAAGGCTAAGTAAGCCTAACTATAAGCAGTCTAACTGCACGGCGGGTCTCCTATCTTCGATATGCGTGAGAGAGCCACCAAAAGCTTAAGTTAGAGGGTCCCAAAAGCCAATTTGAATTGAGTAAAAGCGCACACACACAATTCAAAATTTTTGTCCTCCTCACCCAATGGAAAGATAATCTCTCTCTCTCTCTCTCTCTCTCTCTCTCTCTCTCTCTCTCTCTCTCTCTCTCTCTCTCTCTCTCTCTCTCTCTCTCTCTCTCTCTCTCTCTCTCTCTCTCTCTCTGCAACTCTTCTTGTTTACAATGGAAAATCAAGCAAATTTAAGAAATTTTGTAACTCCTTCGAAACCCTATCACCCACAACCTAATTCGATCTCCTTGGTTCGAGTGGTCGTCCGGGTTCGACCCTTTCTCCCCCACGAAATTTCTTTCGGGAATCGCAACCTAGTGCCTTGTGTTTCAGTTCTTGGCTCCCAGATCGAATCGGATAAAGAAGAAGTCATTGTTTATCTCAAAGATCAGGAAACTAGATATGCGCACCATCCCCAAATTGATGTCTTATTTTGACTTTTCAAAATTAACTTGACAATTTTCAGGATTATGTTTGACATGTATTTAATTTGTTATATAAATTGAGATAATTCATATGTGTGACTGTGAAGGGCAAGTAATCATACTCCCTCAATTGCAAAAAGATAGTCTCATCTTAGATTTCTTGGTCAATTGATTTAAGTTTGACCAAAATCTTATGCAAGTTTATTCATCCTCATAAAATATAAATAAAATTATTATTGATTCACCGCTAAAGAATACTATTGATTTAAAATTTACAGAATTTCATAGGAATAATTATTTTCCCATTTTCTTTTTTGTCAAAGTTCGATCAAATTGACCATTAAAATCAAATTGAGTATTGAACCCTTCTTCAAAATTTGTTCAAACTGACTTCAAGTTGTCAAAACATCAATCTTTTCCATATGATAAAATGATCAACTTTTGATTTTATTCTTCTCTAATCAATTTTTATTGGGGTTGCAGTCGAAATGAATATTATAAGTTGGATTCATTCTTCGGACAAGAGGACAACAATGTGAGTGAAATTTTTTAGAGAGAAGTTAAGTCTTTGATTCCAGAAATTTTTCATGGCTGTAATGCTACAGTGTTTGCGTATGGGGCTACTGGCAGTGGAAAGACTTTTACTATGCAGGTATGCTTCTTGTTCTCATTTGGTCATTTCCATAGCTAACTGTTTAAAAGTAGTAGTTGTTGCGCTTGTTAGGCAAATGTTGTGTAAAATGGACCTTATAAATACTATAGTTTAATGACCAAATGCCCTAGTTTTTGTCATTTCTTGTTAAGCTACACATAAGTTATAAGTTTTTCATTGCCACTTTTCAAATATTTCTTATGCACTACTAGATGTGCCTATAGGGTGGCAGTAGAAAACTTGGATAAAGCTGTGTCAACCACTTGATTTTTACCAGTTGAAAAGGATGCACAATTTACTCATTTATGCATTGAAAAAGTCAAATTCTTTCCCAAAGTTCAACGACAACTAGACATGCCCGAAAACTGATGTAACTAAAGTATATAAATGTCCTTACATGTGTGCCTCAACTCTCTCAATTGGTAGCTTGGAAATCTTGCTTAGCTACCACATTCCTGTCAGCTGTTCTAAAAGGCTTAAAATTGTGGATAGAGTGATTAAATTAAAGCATTTAATTCCTTATGCGACGCCTAAAATATGTTTTCTAGATTTGCCGTAACGACCTGGAAAGCTTTCTTTGTCATCTCCGATCAGTTTTGGCAATTGGAATGTGGTTCTAAAGCACATATTTATGAGTATTTCAATACTTGTTTAGCTCATTTTTATGATGTATATGTACTACCCATAAATGAGAATGCTGTTATGATTGAGAGTTAAGGTACTACTCCCTGCGTCTCAAAATGAATGACCAAAAAATTTTCAATTTTGCTCAATTAAAGTACTAATCCCTCCGTCCCAAAATGAATGATAAAATCTTCATGTACAGATTATGTAATACTTCAACAACCATACTAATTTACACTGCCAAAAAATACACAGAAGCTGGATTATAATGGTGAATTTGAGCATAACTTCTAGCACTGGATGATAGGATAGGATGTAATAATGGTCAATTAAAGTACTAATCCCTCTGTTGGATGATAAAGATGGACAAATTCATCTCAAGGGGTTAGCTAACGTTTCTATAACTACAATGTCTGAATTCTCTAATGTCTTCTCATCTGGCATTCATAGGCGAAAGGTTGCACATATCGGTCTTAATGATGTCTCCAGTAGGAGCCATGGGGTGCTCACAATTTCTGTTTCTAAATCTTGTCAAAATGGTTCCGAAAAAATCATCCTTGGGAAATTGAATCTTATTGATTTAGCAGGTATTTTCAGATCTTTTAAGTCGCTACACATTAAACAATCTTAAGTGGTTATTTAGTGATATTTGTAAGATAATTATGTGTTATGTAATCAGGTAATGAAGACAACAGAAGAACTTGCAATGAAGGTATTCGGCTCCAAGAAAGTGCCAAGATCAATCGGTCTTTATTTGCCTTATCGAATGTGATTTACGCATTGAATAACAATCAACCACGAGTACCTTATAGGGAAAGTAAGTTGACACGGATATTGCAGGATTCTCTTGGAGGGACAAGCCGGGCTCTAATGGTAGCTTGTCTGGTAAGGACCTCCTGCTAGCTAGAGTTATTTATTCTTTTTCCATAATTTAAAATGTAAAATCTATAAAGGTTGAAGGGATTCTTTTTTTTTTTTTTTGTGAAAGAATCCAGGAGAGTATCAAGAAGTTGTTCATACAGTTAGCTTGGCAGCAAGGTCTCGACATATTTCAAATTTCAATTATTCAGATCAGATACAAGAGACTCTGAAGGTTAAAGTTTACATGGAAGCAAAGCTTCATGCTTGGCTTGAATCTAAGGGCAAGACAAAGAGTGCTCAAAGACCAAAAACCCCTTGTCTTGTAAGCTCTATAAAGAAGAAAGATAATTGTGAACGCATCGGAGAACCAAAAACTGCTGCCAAGCTTACTATATGAACAACTTTTTGATACTCTCCTGGATTCTTTCACAAAAAAAAAAAAAAGAATCCCGTCAACCTTAATAGAATTTACATTTTAAATTATGGAAAAAGAATAAATAACTCTAGCTAACAGGAGGTCCTTACCAGACAAGCTACCATTAGAGCCCGGCTTGTCCCTCCAAGAGAATCCTGCAATATCCGTGTCAACTTACTTTCCCTATAAGGTACTCGTGGTTGATTGTTATTCAATGCGTAAATCACATTCGATAAGGCAAATAAAGACCGATTGATCTTGGCACTTTCTTGGAGCCGAATACCTTCATTGCAAGTTCTTCTGTTGTCTTCATTACCTGGTTACATAGCACATAATCATCTTACAAATATCACTAAATAACCACTTAAGATTGCTTAATGTGTAGCGACTTAAAAGATCTGAAAATGCCTGCTAAATCAATAAGATTCAATTTCCCAAGGATGATTTTTTCGGAACCATTTTGACAAGATTTAGAAACAGAAATTGTGAGCACCCCATGGCTCCTACTGGAGACATCTTTAAGACCGGTATGTGCAACATAATCCTGAAAATTGTCAAGTTAATTTTGAAAAGTCAAAATAAGACATCAATTTGGGGATGGTGCGCATACCTAGTTTCCTGATCTTTGAGATAAAAAGTGACTTCTTCTTCATCCGATTCGATCTGGGAGCCAAGAACTGAAACATAAGGCACTAGGTTGCGATTCCCAGAAGAAATTTCGTGGGGGAGAAAGGGTCGAACCCGGACAACCACTCGAACCATAGAGATCGAATTAGGTTGTGGGCGAGAGGGTTTTGAAGGAGTTACAAAATTTCTTGAATTAGCTTGATTTTCCATTGTAAATAAGAAGGATTGCAGAGAGAGAGAGAGAGAGATTATCTTTCCGTTGGGTGAGGAGGACAAAGATTTTGAATTGTGTGTGTGCACTTTTACTCAATTCAAATTGGCTTTTGGGACCCTCTAACTTAAGCTTTTGGTGGCTCTCTCACGCATATCGAAGATAGGAGACCCGCCGCGCCTCATTGTTTATCTCAAAGATCAGGAAACTACGTATGCGCACCATCCCCAAATTGATGTCTTATTTTGACTTTTCAAAATTAACTTGACAATTTTCAGGATTATGTTTGACATGTATTTAATTTGTTATATAAATTGAGATAATTCATATGTGTGACTGTGAAGGGCAAGTAATCATACTCCCTCAATTGCAGAAAGATAGTCTCATCTTAGATTTCCTGGTCAATTGATTTAAGTTTGACCAAAATCTTATGCAAGTTTATTCATCCTCATAAAATATAAATAAAATTATTATTGATTCACCACTAAAGAATAATATTGATTTAAAATTACAGAATTTCATAGGAATAATTATTTTCCCATTTTCTTTTTTTGTCAAAGTTCGAATAAATTGACCATTAAAATCAAATTGAGTATTGAACCCTTCTTCAAAATTTGTTCAAACTGACTTCAAGTTGTCAAAACATCAATCTTTTCCATATGATAGAATGAGCAACTTTCGATTTTATTCTTCTCTAATCAATTTTTATTGGGGTTGCAATCGAAATGAATGTTATAAGTTGGATTCATTCTTCGGACAAGAGGACAACAATGTGAGTGAAATTTTTGAGAGAGAAGTTAAGTCTTTGATTCTAGAATTTTTTTCATGGTTGTAACGCTACAGTATTTGCGTATGGGGCTACTGACAGTGGAAAGACTTTTACTATGCAGGTATGCTTCTTGTTCTCATTTGGTCATTTCCATAGCTAACTGTTTAAAAGTAGTAACCGTTGCGCTTGTTAGGCAAATGTTGTGTACAGTAGACCTTATAAATACTATAGTTTAATGACCAAATGCCCTAGTTTTTGTCATTTCTTGTTAAGCTACACATAAGTTATAAGTTTTTCATTGCCACTTTTCAAATATATCTTATGCACTACTAGATGTGCCTATAGGGTGGCAGTAGAAAACTTAGAGAAAGCTGTGTCAACAACTTGATTTTTACCAGTTGAAAAGGATGCACAATTTACTCATTTATGCATTGAAAAATTCAACTTCTTTCCCAAAGTTCAACGACAACTAGACATGCCCGAAAACTGATGTAACTAAAGTATATAAATGTCCTTACATGTGTGCCTCAACTCTCTCAATTGGTAGCTTGGAAATCTTGCTTAGCTACCACATTCCTGTCAGCTGTTTTAAAAGGCTTAAAATTGTAGATAGAGTGATTAAATTAAAGCATTTAATTCCTTATGCAACGCCTAAAATATGTTTTCTAGATTTGCCGTAATGACATGGAAAGCTTTCTTGGTCATCTCCGATCAGTTTTGGCAATTGGAATGTCGTTCTGAAGCACATATTTATGAGTATTTCAATACTCACAAGACAAATATTTGTCTGTTTAGCTCATTTTTATGATGTATATGTACTACCCATAAATGAGAATGCTATTATGATTGAGAGTTAAGGTACTACTCCTTGCGTCGCAAAATGAATGACCAAAAAATTTTCAATTTTGCTCAATTAAGGTACTACTCCCTCCGTCCCAAAATGAATGATATAATCTTCATGTACAGATTATGTAATACTTAAACAACCATACTAATTTACACTGCCAAAAAATACACAGAAGCTGGATTATAATGGTGAATTTGAGCATAACTTATAGCACTGGCCGGAAGAAAATATTAAGTGCTTGAATTACAATGCAGGGAAGTGATGAGCTGCCAGGTCTAATGCCACTGGCCATGTCGACTATTCTGATGATGTGTTAAAAAAAAGAGTACAGGAACTACTGCAGAAATCTCATACTACGAGGTTTATATGGACAGGTGTTATGATCTGCTAGAAGTCAAACCCAAAGAAATTGCTCTGTTGGATGACAAAGATGGACAAATTCATCTAAAGGGGTTAGCTAAAGTTCCTATAACTTCAATGTCTGAATTCAGACATTGAAGTTATAGGAACTTTAGCTAACCCCTTGAGATGAATTTGTCCATCTTTGTCATCCAACACATCAATTTCTTTGGGTTTGACTTCTAGCAGATCATAACACCTGTCCATATAAACCTCGTAGTATGAGATTTCTGCAGTAGTTCCTGTACTCTGACACATCATCAGAATAGTCGACATGGCCAGTGGCATTAGACCTGGCAGCTCATCACTTCCCTGCATTATAATTCAAGCACTTAATATTATCTTCTGGCCAGTGCTAGAAGTTATGCTCAAATTCACCATTATAATGCAGCTTCTGTGTAATTTTTTGGCAGTGTAATTTAGTATGGTTGTTTAAGTATTACATAATCTGCACATGAAGATTTTATCATTCATTTTGGGATGGAGGGAGTAGTACCTTAGTTGAGCAAAATTGAAAATTTTTTGGCCATTCATTTTGAGACGCAGGGAGTAGTACCTTAACTCTCAATCATAACAGCATTCTCATTTATGGGTAGTACATATACATCATAAAAATAAGCTAAACAGACAAATATTTGTCTTGTGAGTATTGAAATACTCATAAATATGTGCTTCAGAACCACATTCCAATTGCTAAAACTGATCGGAGATGACCAAGAAAGCTTTCTAGGTCATTACGGCAAATCTAGAAAACATATTTTAGGCGTCGCATAAGGAATTAAATGCTTTAATTTAATCACTCTATCCACAATTTTAAGCCTTTTAGAACAGCTGACAGGAATGTGGTAGCTAAGCAAGATTTCCAAGCTACCAATTGAGAGAGTTGAGGCACACATGTAAGGACATTTATATACTTTAGTTACATCAGTTTTCGGGCATGTCTAGTTGTCGTTGAACTTTGGGAAAGAAGTTGACTTTTTCAATGCATAAATGAGTAAATTGTGCATCCTTTTCAACTGGTAAAAATAAAGTGGTTGACACAGCTTTCTCCAAGTTTTCTACTGCCACCCTATAGGCACATCTAGTAGTGCATAAGAAATATTTGAAAAGTGGCAATGAAAAACTTATAACTTATGTGTAGCTTAACAAGAAATGACAAAAAATTAGGGCATTTGGTCATTAAACTATAGTATTTATAAGGTCTATTGTACACAACATTTGCCTAACAAACGCAACGGCTACTACTTTTAAACAATTAGCTATGGAAATGACCAAATGAGAACAAGAAGCATACCTGCATAGTAAAAGTCTTTCCACTGCCAATAGCCCCATACGCAAACACTGTAGCGTTACAGCCATGAAAAATTTCTGGAATCAAAGACTTAACTTCTCTCTCAAAAATTTCACTCACATTGTTGTCCTCTTGTCCGAAGAATGAATCCAACTTATAACATTCATTTCGACTGCAACCCCAATAAAAATTGATTAGAGAAAATAAAATCGAAAGTTGCTCATTCCATCATATGGAAAAGATTGATGTTTTGACAACTTGAAGTCAGTTTGAACAAATTTTGAAGAAGGGTTCAATACTCAATTTGATTTTAATGGTCAATTTGATCAAACTTTGACAAAAAAGAAAATGGGAAAATAATTATTCCTATGAAATTCTGTAAATTTTAAATCAATAGTATTCTTTAGTGGTGAATCAATAATAATTTTATTTATATTTTATGAGGATGAATAAACTTGCATAAGATTTTGGTCAAACTTAAATCAATTGAACAGGAAATCTAAGATGAGACTATCTTTCTGCAATTGAGGGAGTATGACTACTTGCCCTTCACAGTCACACATATGAATTATCTCAATTTATATAATCCATGGCGTACAAGAATCTTATCAACAAGAAAAGAATATGATTCTTTTTATTGAATCAACAGAAAGATCGAAAAAGACAGCTTTGATGCGATCCATTAAATAGAATGGTTAAAGTACAAATAAACCTATCGACCTATCAAAGCAGGAAGATGTGAGCGGGCGGACAGGTATAAGATTGACCTTTCTATATCCTGTATAGTAGACTTTGGCTTTCGTTCCTAAGGGCTCATGAATGCATGAGAATGCATCTTAGAGTACGTATATTGGTTCTTCCTCGTCAGATTCCCTAAACGTCGATTCTCTTAGGTAGGCTTTCGTTTTGGAAGTGATCTAGGGCTGACGAGAGCCTGCTATGAGCTATTGATGCTCAACTTTCATGTCTTGGCATAAATATTAAAATAAAATTGAGCAAATTTAAACTCGCTAACTCGCTACACCTTGTAGAGAGTTTAACCGGACAAAACTCGCTACACCAAGTAACGAGTTTCAAAAAATGAGTCATTTTGGTCAATAGTTTGAAAGGGTTGTTATTATGGGATATGTTTTTTTAAAATGGAATATTTTGAAAAAAATCTCGAATTATACACATGTAAGTCCAAAAAGTATTACTTTCTCCTGTCCCGAAAAGCAAGTCTCTCTTTCTTTTTATTATTAGTTTGAATGAACTTTGAACAATAATTTAAATAATTTTAATTATTGTTATGAGAATCTAAAACTTGTTATTAATAATTTTATGGTGTATAGACAACAAGTTTTAGATTTTTATTAGGATAATTAAAAGTAACCCGAATTATTACTCAAAGTTCATTCAAACTAACAACGGAAAAATAGGGACTAACTTTTCGGAATGGAGGGAGTATCTGACAATGACATTCTCTTCCAAAAGTCAGAACAATTCTTTGCATCCCCGGACATAAAAATGATCATTATCTCCGGAAAAAAGACCTCTAAGTTTACAAAATAGTCGAGAACTGATGGAATGTGATCACCAAGAACTATGCCTACTGTACAATGCACTTAGTGATAACTGGTGTATATATATATAGTGAGATCAAAGTTCATTGGAATAGAGGCACTCATCGACAAGTTCGCGAAGGTTGGGATTCTCCAGGGCAGCCGCAACTCTTTCCTTATCATTCAACTGCTTATTCACTGTACATACATACATAAAAAAAAAAAAAAAAAAAAAAAAAAACCAGTATATATCAATTTGATGTTACTGGAGGATGTGACTTGGGAACGGTCAAATCCAAAGAAAATTAGGCTGCCCATTTGAAAATACAAACATTAAGTGCATAATAGGCTTTCACCTGATTCTTCATCTGCGTGAGATCCAGGAGCTACTTTAATGTCCAACTGCAATAGTTGAAGAAAGCTGAACAATTAAAACTCCCAAATGATAAAAAGATGTCTGTAGTCTGTAGAATGCTCAGCATGAATTGAACTCTGATAGCAAAAAAGTTATACTTTGTCTAACACCTTGTGCAGATTCCAGTATGTGAGTAGTAAATCTTCATGGGATTTGAATAATTTCGGTAGAGTTTAATTCGCCATTATCTTTTATTTTGATTCATGAGCAGGGTGTAGTGGCAGGATATTAGCTAGGTTATGTGATTCAGAGTTGTGGAGTAGTGACTAGTAGCATTTGGAACTTCTGATATATCTGTGAGAGAAGATTCAGTTTGCTAATAAAAGAGATTTACCTTTGTGGAAGTTGCTATATTCTTGAAGTGAGCTATCGTCCAAATCTAACCATTTAATATACTTCCTCCTTCCCGCATACAATTTATATTTGTGTTTTTGCAGGGAGATTAAGAAAAAGTGTAAGTGGTACAAGTGTTAGCGAGTATGAAAAGTGAGGTAGGAGATAGAATGAATGGAAGAAATAGTAAGTTGATTGGTGTTGCGAGTATAAAAGTAGGAGAGAGAATGAGGGGAAGGAATATTAAAAATTCTTAGCCATTTTGGGAAATAGAAATCTTATATGGGATGCCCAAAATGGCAAAATATAAATCTTATGCGGGACGGAGGGAGTATACACACACACACACATATAATTCAGAGTATCACAATCCAATTCATTTGTTTTGAATGGAGGGTAAAGTTCAATGATCTGATAAATAAACTCTAAACCAAATATCCTGAAAAGCCCAAGGACACTTTATTTGGAAAATAGGAAAAACAAATTTCTTTTTGAGGATATCTCATTCACTCTTTACAGAACCAGAAGGAAACTCTTACTTATTACTTTGTCCCAAAATGAATGACCATCATGAATTTAAGGGTCATTTTGATAAGGTTGAGTTTTAGTAGAAAAAAATTATAAATATTCTTGTTATTCACTTTCAAAATTTTAGTTATGCAAATATTTAATGAATTATAAAAAAAAAAATCATTTAGAGACTTTTTTAAAGGGAAAATTTCAATTTGGGAGAGAGGTAGTAGCATTATTGGCCTACAAGCGCAAGATGATAATAACGAAGTAATCTTTCTTAAGTCAGGGATGGTCATCAGATCACTCTAAGGTATATAGTACTCCCTTTGTCACTGAATGAGTATCAATTTTACTCTTTCACATAACCTAATCACCTAAGTTAGTTGTCTTTAACAACTCTCCTATCACATAGACATATGAGATTCCTGAAGAATTCAGTGTACACTAAGGAGTCAGAAAGCTTACCTTGAAATGTGGAGGGAAGAAATCCTTCAATCTAACTCTTAGGCATAGACCAATTACTGTTGCCATGCTGCAATGCTGGATAGTTGGTGTGAAAGTTATCCTGGAAAAAAAGAAGTAAACTCAACTATTAGCTTTGACATCACTATTACCCACACACCCATCACTTACATGAGTTACAAGTCCACGAGGGTGGGAGCATCACACACACACATATACGGGAGGAGAGAGAGAGGTAGATGAAGAAGAAAAAAGAGGTGAAATACCATTGGAATAAGTACAGATGAAGTGCTTCTTTGTGCAAATCACGGAATAAAGATAACTGTAATAAGTAGCGGTACTGTGGCTTTATAATAAATGTTAGCAAACGTGATAACGGGCAACCATCATTTGGGAGCACTGAATCAACTCATACAAAATTACATTGACAATCTATCTACGAAGTGAGGGCGAGCCTTGGCGCAACGGTTAAGTTGCTCATTTGGTGACCATAAGGTCACGGGTTCGAACCTTGGCGAACAGCCTCTTGGCAATTGTCAGGGGAAGGCTCTAGCAAATGGTTCCCTCTCCCAACCCCCGCTTGGCGCACCGGGGGGTTGCTCTTAATCTATCTACGAAGTGTTTCCAGCACCATGAGATATGCTCAAGTCATTAGAGCAAACATAAGAGATATTAAAGGACAGTCTAATATAGCTACATACAGTATACTCCCTCCGGCCTAAGAAAATTTTGATATATTGACTTACGCAGTCAGTGTTCCATCAGTTTCGATGGAGCCAAAGACTCAATATTTTTTTGGCTTGGCAATACGATGGAATAAAGCAAAATGGCTAACTAAACTGTTTGTGCTTCTTTTTTATGAAGCATCAGTCACTGTCAGTCCATACAATTTTCGACGCAATTTTCATATCCTCTACGTGCTTTAATACAGGGGCAAGGTTACGCACATCCGACCCCCTTTACCCCACCGTAGGTGGGAGCCTTTGCGGCACTGGGGTATTGTTGTTGTTGTTGTATTGACTAAAATATGATCTTCCATTTTCAGTCCTCCGGTCAACTCAATCGAGATTTGACCATTTCAGTAGACCATGAAAGTCAAAGTAGGAACTCCTGAATACTATTATCAGCCTATATGCAACACACATGACAGTTCAAATGAATTACTATGAGATGGAATCTGAAAGAGGGAACATAAATGTATCTCCACACTTCAACCAATGCTCTCCGCTCCAACAGTCAAGTAAAACTGTAAAAAACAAGTAGCTCTAGTAGTGACTATTTATTAATTACTCGAGATGCATTCCCATATTACCAATATGTAACATAAATCCAAGTTCACTTTTTATCCCTCTTATTCCGCTTTCAAAATTTCTTCACATAGGCATAGCATTTATCCAACTACTGTAAGCACAATTAAAGGCTTCAACGATTATACTAGTTCTTCAATTCCCAAAATTTTAAATTTTAGGGAATTGAAGAAAATTATGAGTTGGACATATACAACAATTTAACACAGTTAGGCAAAAAAACAAATATAAAAAATCATCACTTTTAAATTAAAATCCTCACAGAATACGGGCGAGCTTATGATCAACAGAAATGGAATCCTCGGAAAGAACACTGAGCTGCTCCAAAGAATAAGGATGTTCCGGATCCCTAATATCCTTCACATAGTGTATCTATCAATCCAAGTCAAAGAAATCACACACATACACACACTAAATTGAAAAGGCAAATGAGATTTTTTTTTTTTTTTGAAAATTTGGAGAGATGAGGATATCGTAGATGTCGAGGGGATCAACTCCAGCGGCGGCGGCGTGGGGGAAAAGATCGTCGGAGCGAGGGATCCTCTCTTTCTTGGCGTGAACCACCGGATTGGCGTTTGACAGCCCACGCGTCATAGGTGAGGGAGTTTGATCAAACACAGGAAATGGATTGGAGTTTTATGGACGGAGTTTTATTCATTTTGTAAACTGTCACTACCAGTCAACTTGCCTATTTTCTAGCACTCGGTTTCCAGATTTTATAATCCACATATCCCACAGTTTTAAGTAGGGTTGTTGTTGTTGACATTTGTAAAAGGTTTAATTGGTAAATACTAAATATAGGGAACGAAAAATACAGGAAACGAAAAATTTCAATCTTATTCTTGTCCGTCTCGTGTGAATATACACGAGATGTTCGGTATCATTTTGCATCAATCTACACGAATGTTGATGAATCGCCATAGAAAGAGTTTGTCGGTGCAAAAGCTCCTCGTCGGTCGCCACCAACTTCAGTTGAGATTGACTACCCATTCTCTTGCTCTTCGATCCATTATTAGATGTACCCTTCTTGTTCATACATATAAATTGATTCCCCATTTCTTCCCAAGTCAAAATTCAAACTGTAAGCACAATATCTTTGTCAAAATCAGAAACACATTTCTTGCTCGTATGATTGATTTGGTGGGAAAAACTGAAAAGGGGAAGAGTTAGGTGGTGAGCTTTCAATGAAGAATCAGATTAATTAAGATTTGGAGCTTAATTTTCATACATCTTCTAATTATGCTTGTTCTTGAATTAGGGTTCTTGAATTAGTGACGTCATTGATGCCTCCCGTAGGTTGTGGATCTACACGAGAAGTGTCTCGTGTGGATCCACACGAGATGTGTCTCGTGTGGATCCACACGAGATGTGTCTCGTGTAGATCCACACGATATATGTCTCGTGTTGAACCACACGAGATGTGTCTCATGTGGATCCATACGAGACACATAACTTAAAACCTTAAATAATGGCACACATTTGTAACTCAATTTCCATTTGGATTTTGAGAAAAGTCATAAATATGAAAAACACTTTAAATGTCATTTAGAATGTAGAAAAAAATAGAAAAAAAATAAACGAGGTTGCTGTATACCATTTTCACAAGATCGGGACACATAAAACCCTAAAAATCCTAAATAATGGCACATATTTGTAACTCAATTTCCATTTAGATTTTGAGGATTGTCATAGAGATGAAAAACACTTTAAATGTCATTTAAAATGTAGAAAAAAATTAAAAAAATAAACGAGGTAGCCGTATACCATTTTCACAAGATCGGGACACATAAAACCCTAAAAACCCTAAATAATGGCACATATTTGTAACTCAATTTCCATTTGGATTTTGAGGATTTTCATAGAGATGAAAAACACTTTAAATGTCATTTAGAATGTAGAAAGAAATTAAAAAAAAATAAACGAGGTATCCGTATACCATTTTCACAAGATCGGGACACATAAAACCCTAAAAACCCTAAATAATGGCACATATTTGTAACTCAATTTCCATTTGGATTTTGAGGATTGTCATAGAGATGAAAAACACTTTAAATGTCATTTAGAATGTAGAAAAAAATTAAAAAAAAATAAATGAGGTAGCCGTATACCATTTTCACAAGATCGGGACACATCCTTAAACCTGTGACGTCCTCGGGGAGCCTCGCATAATCAGTACTACAAATATACCAAAACTCCATAATCAGTAATACATAAATGCGACCTCCTACATGAGACGACCTAAACCCTCATGTGCCCGTCTAAGTATACCTATGACGTCCTCGGGGAGCCTCGCATCTGTCAATAATGGAAGTATGAGATCTGCGATCTCTGCAACCTTCCCAGTAACGGTGGAACATCAACTGGGGGAGGTGGGGGAGGTGGAATGTCAATGGGGGGATCGTGTATCGGATTAGATATCCGAACATGACTCCTAGCCAGAAACCACTCCATATAATCTCCAGTCACGGGAGAAGATGTAGAATCTAGTGGTGGCCCCCACGGGAAACGGGCCTGAACAACTCCATGTCGTACTCCACCCACGCATCCCAAAAATCATCTCCGTCACCATACTCCTTTTGGTATCCCTACCCTTTGACAAAATGCATCTCGTGGGAGCCACGGGGGGCCGTCTGGGGATCCTCTGCCGGTACCCGAACTGCCTAGTAACACGATCAGGCATGTACGCCTCAGTGATGTCACAAAAGCGTATAACCCCCCTGAAGTGTGAAACCGGCAGAATCGAGTCCGCTCCGATACCATAAGGAGTCCAAACAACCTGTGACTAGACTTTGTTAGGCAGAGTCTACATAATAACGGAGGGAGTGTAACAATTTGAAACAGTTTTAATATGAATAACTCACCCTGTCAACATGCATCCTGTCAAGAGTGCGGCGATACTGCACTAGATGATCTAATCCCCTCCCAATGTCAGTCGCGCGTGACCATCTACGGGCTCTCGGCTGCCCCCGCTGCGCGGGTCGAAAGTCGCCGGAAATCCGGGAAGTACTCGTATATCCACCCCTGAGATGTATGTAAAAAAAGTATTAAATATTAATCAAATGCAACATGTAATTACAGAGGGGGGAGTCGACAGAGTAAAAAGAAAGTGAGTAGAGTAAGATGTACCTCTAGCAGTGTCGCACAACCACCCATCTGCTTGCATCCGGATCTGGACGCCTTCCCCAACTCTCGGTATAAATATGCCAATGTAGCTGATCCCCAGGAGAGAGTGGGGAGTCTCTCAAGATCCATGCATAGAGAAAGGTAGGCTGCGGGCACCTTATCCTGACTCTTGTCCACGAACATCGTGGAACCTAAGAGGTGCAGGATATACGCAGAAGCACGTTGAGCATCAGTCATGCGCCCTATACGGGAAGAAAAGAGACGCCGGACATCCTTTAATAAGTACCCAGTGCCGCCCAAAACGAGGTGTCTAGTGATGCCGGATAGGTCAGGCACTGGATCCGGATACCGAACAGGTGCACCTACACAACTGATACCTGTAAATTGAAGATGAAATAACACATTTTAGTACAAGAGATGAATGTAGATAGTTAATATAGTCTTGAAATTGATAATATATAACAACATACCCAGGATATGAAAGACGTCGTGTAACGTAATGGTCATCTCCCCCCACGGCATGTGGAACGAGTTAGTCTCAGGAGACCACCGTTCCAAAAATGCCGTCATCAGCGCATGGTTAGGCCTCTGAATGGTGGCATCGTGCAGCTGCTGGATGCCCGATGCATCAACGAGGGTCAGCCATGCTCTATCAGTAGCCTCCAGATCATCACGCTTGAACCTGTTTATTCCAAACAAAAAATATAATCAATACTCGAGATCGAGAAAAGTATGGGATGATAATTAATGGAATATTTAGAGTGTGTGCCAAACAACTTCAAGATTTTAATAAATTCACATAAATGATTATCTTACTTTTGCAGATGCAGCAGTCTCGTATGAAAAGTCACCACTGACTCACTAGTGGCGTCCCTCCAAATCTCTCGGGCTCTGTGATCACCAAACCCGTATATAAGTGAAACATTCTCTGGGCCGCCACCTGGGTCACTCTGAATCTGCCATGATGGTGGCTCCTCCTCACCCGCACCCTGCCTCCTCCTCCGTCCCCGCCCTCCAGCCACATCCTGACCCCTCCCCCTCCCCCTCCCATGCCTCAAAGGTCTAACATCATGTATCTCCTCCTCCTCCTCCTCCTCCTCATCATCATCCCTCCCCTCCTCCTCATCATCATCATCCCCACCCTCCTGCTCCGCCTCCTCATCCTCCTCACCACTATCATCAGAATCAGAAGATCCCTCATCATCTCCTACATCCTCCGCACCACTATCATCAGAATCAGAAGATGCCTCATCATCTCCTACATCCTCCTCAATCTCATGCTCAAACCCAGTATCAGGCTGCTCAGGCTGCTCGATCCTATCATGATCATCTCCTACATCCTCCTCAATCTCAAGCTCAAACCCACGCACGATAGTCCTATCATGTATCTTTTTGCTGCGTTTATCTACCGTAGCTGCCGTCTCGGCCTTCCTCTTTCTATTGGACGCGGTCATACGTTCACGTGCCTACAAAAAAACAAATAAGAGACAATAAATTAGCTATTTAGCATTTATAACTGAATATGAACGATGTAAAGAAAAAGAGTGGACACTGGGCACATCTCGTGTGAACTCACACGAGAAGAATCTCGTGTGAACTCACACGAGATGCATCTCGTGTGAACTCATACGACGTGCTTTCCGTGTGAACTCTCACGATTTCAGCCATTAAAATCACCTTAAACCCAGTTCATGAAAGACGTCGAAATCAATGGCAAATCAATTGAAGCAATCAAAAACATGTGCCATTAGACATTGGAAATTTAATGAACGCAAAATTAGGTTAAAATTAGGTTCAAATCGAATTACCTTCTTTACAGGCACGGTGGTAGAAGCGGAGGCGGCGGCGATGGCAGTGGTGGTAGCGGCGGCGGAAGTTCCGGCAGGGATGACCGAAATTTTGACTCGAGCCATGGGAATGGTGTCTTTTCTTCGTTCCTCGTACGTACTGAGAGAGAGAGAAAGAGAGAGAGAGAGAGAGAGAGAGAGAGAGAGAGAGAGAGAGAGGGAGAGGGAGAGGAAGAGCTCGAGCTCTGTTTGAATTTGAAATGAAAAAAAAAATTATATATAAATGGGTATTTTCGTAAAAGCGATCGTTCCCTGTATTTTTAAGGCCGTGTATTTAACTATAACCGTTTAATTCTATGCGTCCGCCTCACCCGAATCATTTTTTATAAAAGTATACTCCCTTCCTCCCAATAATAAGTTCATCATTTTGATCTCGACACGCAAATTAAGAAAATTGGTGAGTGAAGAAAATATTGTGAGTGTAATAGTAAAATAGGAGAGAGAATGAGTGGAGGAAATAGTAAATTTGAAAAATGTTGTGAGTGTAATAGTAAAATAGGAGATAGAATGAGTGGGTGGAATAGTAAAAATTCTTTGCCATTTTAGGAAAGGTGAAGCTTTAAACGAAATACCCATTTTGACAAAAAGTAAAGTTATTAATGGGACGGAGAGAGTATACGAGATTCAAAAGTTCACAAACAAATAAAAGCTCATATCAAAATCACATAAAACCTCAAACTCTTCGGCTTCTCCACTGCTCTATCTTAATCATCTTTCTCCGTTCCTTCTCCATCTTCATCGTCTGCTACTACATTTTTCTTCAACACAAATCTGTTAAAAAATAGATTTATGTTCCTACTTTTTATCAATCTCGGACATCGTCTCCCAATATTGGAGGGAACAAATTACTCTTATATCTAAATATAAGAGTAAGTCTAGCCTTATGTCATTAGCTATATGAGTGAATTTTATTATTTTTTAAGAAAATATGAAAAAAGTAATTCTAGTCTTATACATTTATCTATAGGAAGGTATAGGAGAAAATTGTTTAATAAGATATGAATCTTTATTTACTATTTTCAAGAAAAGATAAAAATTGTTTAAAAAATACTTTTATATCTAGTTATAAGAGTAATTTAGTTTTATACCTTTGGGTACAAGATTGACAATGATGAATAATGTGTGAACGTGAGTTTCTTTGAAATTTTGCGTTTCACTTAGATATTTATGAATTTGATATTTTGCCTACGGACTCTATGAGTCCTCAGCCAATTGTAAAATTACTCCCTATGTTTCTTTTGAAATTGAAAAAAAAAATATGTCGTGTACACGCAAATTAAAAAGAAGTATACTTTCTCTATCTAATAATAAGGTTCTGAGTTTGATTTTGTATAGGAATTAAAAAAAAAGTAGACATTATGAGTATGAAAAGTAAGAACCTAACTCCAGCAAAAAATAAAGTAAAAACCTTACTACTCACTCCGTCCCAGACCAAGGGTTCATCTTTCCCTTTTGGTCCGTCCCAGACCAAGGGTTCATTTCCATAAATGGCAAGTTTTTGAATATATTTATACCCTTATCATCTCCATATATTTACAAAAAAACCATTCATTATATCCTTATACATTCTCTCTCCTATTCCCTACCACACATTTAACTACTATTCCTCCCACTCATTCTCTCTCCTATTAAATATTTTTAACTTTTACATTCTCTCTCATATTCCCTACCACATATTTAACTTTTATATTCTCTCTCATATTTCCTACCACACATTTAACTACTATTTCCTATTCCACATTTAACTTTTATTCATTTTTTAAAAAATTTCTTAAGAAGCGTGAAATTCACCCCATATACCCATGGTCTGGGACGGAGGGAGTACTAAGGACTTAGGAAGTACTCCCTTCGTTTCACTTAAGGTTGCAAAAACTACCTCATTACGTGTCTTTCTTGAACTTTCAAAATCCATTTCTCAGTCAAGTCTTTATTACTTAATAAGTAATGATAATTCCTTGTTATACTTACAACAATTATTTAATCATTATTTTCTATCTCAATTTCTTTCTTATATTCAACTATTTACACTTACAACACATCAACATTTTCAATTTTTCTTAATTCTCGTACTTTGACGATTAGTTTGCAAACTAAGGTGGGATATGTAGTATAATATTAAGGTGTTGTGAATGTGGATAATAAGACATGAGAGAGAAAGTGGGGTGAAGAATAATTAATGACTAGTTGTTGTGAGAATTACAAGTTAGATCCGTTATTTAAATATTAAAACTGTATTAAATGAGTAGTTGTTGAGATTTGTAATCATAAGTAACACACATAAAATAACCATTTTTACAAGGAAATTTGCTTCATAAGTTTCTTTTGGAACAAATCAATTTTCACTAAGTTTCTCATTGTATTAAAATGATCGAAAAGTTCTTTTTACAAGTGAACTTCCAATTTTTCCCTCACAATATTCTGAAAGTATAATACAACATTCTGAAAATATAATACAACATTCTGATTTTTATTTTTTTTTGAAAATATAATACAACACTCTGAAAATATAATACAACATTCTGAATATAATACAACATTCTGAAAATATAATACAACATTCTGATTTTTTAATTTTTTTTAATTTTTTTTAAAAATATAATACAACATTCTTAAAATATAATACAACATTCTGATTTTTTTTTTTTTTTGTATTTAATTTTTTTTATTATTATTAGTCTTTTTTATTTTTTTTATATATAATACAACATTTTTTTTGGGGGGGGGGGAGGTTATTTTTGTCCAAAATGACAAAAAATTGATACACTCATTTAAAAGGAACTTATTGAGCATAGATTTAAAAAAAAAAGAACTTATGGGGCAATGATCCTTTTTACAATTTCAAATTCAAATGAAACGGAAAGAGTATTTAGTTATTATAATTTATACCGTTATATCATTTAAAATTTTAAGCATATTTACAAGTATACAAAATAATTTTAGGTGTGAACAACAACATTCAGTTACTCCCTCGTTCTCGTCTTAATCTGTAATAATATTTCATTTTCGATTTCCCACTCACAATTACAAAGTCTCAAAATGAATTTTTTATTTTACTACATTTATGCCAAAATCAATGATCAAAATATTTTCTTTTTTAAATTTGCTTTTGATCAATGCAAAATTTAAAAAATAAATTAATAATTATTTTTCTATCATTCATTATGGTACAGAGGAAGTAATACTTTTTAAATAATGAAACCTATTTGGCGGTGAGACGATTTCAAAATTAAAATACCAAACAAACTCACTTTTCAAACTAGGGTGCAAAGTGAGATCGAGCGAATACTTCTGGATTCTATTTTTTTTTTCCCATTTCTGCTGGTAAAACAACATGAATGGCATATCCAAGGACTCCTAATTCTCCAACAATGCTTTCATTTGCACCTACTGATACATAATGCCCTCAAACATACAAAAGCTTATATTTATCACAATTCATGTAATTATTTTCACAATTCATCTTTCAACTTTAACAATTAAGAAAGAAAATGAAAAGGAAAGAAAAAAAAATGCCATGAAACCTTCGCGGATGAAAAAAAATAATCTCCAGAACCTCGGGTACATCATGGCTAGCATTGTGATAACCTGAAGCAGACAAGGTCGTATCAGGTAATTAGCTTTTGATGTCTTCTATAACTACACGAGCAGCATTGCGCCCAGGTGCACCCATTACACCACCACCAGGATGAGCACCACTACCACACAAATACAATCCTTGCAATGGAGTTCTATAATTTGACCTGCAACCCAAATTAAATTATGGTGTAAGAAACTAAAAATATTGCTCCACCGTATTAAATCTTAGTGGTAGAATAAGTGACTCAAATAAAGTAATAAACCTACCACCCCTTTATAGGTCGCATGAGAAATAAAGAATCCAATCCCATTGCACCATGGAAGATGTTTCCTCCTGTTCATAAAGTTGAAAGATCAAAAAGTTAGTGTTCACAAGAATAACCCAAACATACATGATAACCCCACTTTTTTAGCAGTTAATTTGATTGAACTATGGCGAAAAAATTAATGGTGCATCAATAACAAGGTTTAGAATTTCATTGTGATAAATATGTTTTTCATAGATCTTTCGTCAAAGTGAGAACAAATTAATCACTAAAAAGTAGGACTAATATTCGGTGACGAAGGGAGTATTGATTATTATAACTCTTTGTCCTTAAATTTATTTGTGTTCAGTGAGTGACTTTCTGAAGAAAAGTACATCCAGTAATAGTAAATTTTTACCTGTGAGGCCAATTTCTCTTTCAAGGTCGGGTGGAGCTAACATGTCATAACCAATAACTGATGAACTGAAGCCAGGAGCATATTCATCGACCAAGCTGAAACATCTTTGTGCAAATGACTCCTGCATCAGGAAAGAATATCAGCCAAGGAATTAAATTTGAGCGTGAGAACTGTTATTTACATTCTCATGTATACTAAAAATCAATAAAATATTAGTTTGAATTTATCATTTTCAATATACGCAATTTATGCACTTGAATTTGACATGCTGCAACAGCATTTTGGTAGAACAGATAATTGCAACTTCATATGAGATTCCACTCACTCTATATGCGGGGTCTTCCCAGCTGCCTTCAGAAGGTTTATAAGGTGTATATTGGACAAATAAGTTGATTACATGCTTACCTGCAAAAGCAGTAAAATATCAGTAATTTGATGATAAGTACAGAAAACAATTATGTCAATTCCCTGTTCTAGGACACTCAGAATCAACAATTCTACAGTAGGTATACTCCCTCCGTCCCATAATAAATGTCACATCAAACTTGTCAACATTTTAAGGAATCTGCTTTACTTGTTTGTACATTGCTTGTACAATGGTAAAATTTCACTTGTTCTATTTCCTTATTTAGAAACGCAACATTTATTTTGGGACGGACCAAAAGGAAAGTGCAACACTTATTATGGGAAGGAGGGAGTATGATTCACTCTCCTTATTGAGTTGGCAAACAAAGTTGTACCAAGTACCTACTCATTCTACAAGGTAATTGCATTGTTAAAAAATCTAAATATGTGTAATCTGTGGTGAGAAAGAAACTACTCCCTCTATCCAAATTAAATGACCATTTAGTCCCAAAATGAATGATCTTTTGAAACTTTCCATCAAAAATCTGTCCCTAAATGATTTTTTTTCTTCATAGTTCATTATATTTTTGCAAAACTAAAATTTTGAAAGTGAATAGCAAGATTGTTAATGATTTTTTTAATTAAAAATCAACATTTTCAAATGACCCTAAAATTCAAAATGGTCATTCATTTTGGGACAAGGGAGTAAATTTTACAAGATGAAGCATAAATCTACATGACGGAGAAAAAACTTTGCCGTACCAGGAGGAGAAATAGTCTTGTCCAAGACAGAAGGAATTGTCATCTCAATAACAGGCCTTCGTGAGGATGAGCCATTTACTGCATCTTGGCATGCAGAGTCTATCTCCTCCATACTGATTGCAAGAAAGAAGTTCATAAAAAGGCATAAACTTGTTTAATTTAAATTTCGAAGAAGGTTATGGAGGCGCACAAGTATGTTCATCGCTGGTTTCTATATGACTGTGCAGATATAAACAATTATATGGTCTTCATCATCTTTTTCCAGGATAAAGAAAATGAAAAACCAGAAACAAATTCTAAAACGGACAAAATCATAACATACCTCTCAGAACCAATGTGAATGGTACCCACGTGCTGAGGACCTGCGCCAGGATGACCCAACTTGCAACTAAGAAATTGAGGCAATTTATCTACAGCTAAGTTGATTTTAGTTGTTGCCTGTAGAGTAACTTATGTTTAGTATTCATATTAGCACAGCCAACTTCAAATTCCAAACTCTAAACATGAGAAAGAATACATATAAAATTATTTTTTACAAATCTCAGGCATCTTAAACAAGGCTAGAGCAGCTCAAGATAGGCAGTACGTAAGATTACAGTTGCATAAATAAAAGTAATTTCCAGAAGTTGTGTAGGAATTGGAGATTAAGTGGACCAGAAATGTGAAGGAGGTACGAAAGGGAGCACTAAAGGGAGTAAGAGGATTTCAGTTCAAAAGCATCAGCTGCCCAAAAGCCATAATCACAAATGAGTGGCTGAAAAGCCGGCATCATTAAAGAGTTTTGCTAAATTCGAAGTGCAGCCTTTCCATCACATGACCATTATTCGAAGAAAAAAAAAAAGGTTATAAATTAGGTGATTTATGTTTTCAAAGTTCCTTTTATGAGATATATATCAACAAGGGTTTATGTGATAAGTAAGGAGAGTATATTCAAAACCAAAACTTACAGAGCTGTAATCGGAGTGCTTAATGGAACGAACAAAATCATCAGGAAGAGCACCTTCAGGAACTAGTTCCTGCATCACAAAAAGCAAACTCCGGATTAGAATTGACATCTACCTACGATATATTCATCAAAGTATATTTGCCAACTTGCCACAAAGTGAAATGAATAATTCTTCGAATCAATAGACGTGAGTATTTCATAATTTCTTATAATCAATAGTTAAATCCCTATTGATTGCTTAGTGGGAAGCTTAAGTAAGATGTATCTCCTTTCTTATCAATGTGACATACTTATAATACAATTCTTTAATTAAACTCAAAAGAGGTCCTCGGTGTAAAAGATCTACCATGAATGTTTTGTAAGGGGTTGCATTTGATAAAACAACTGAAGAATGAACTTGAGTTCCATCTGCAAGGAGAACCTGAAATATTCAAGTTAGTCAGATCAATGTGCACATTAATATGCATCAATTCACAGCAGGAATTTACATAGTAAAACTAACCCCATTTATTCTGCCAGAGTCGTCAATCATCAGTTCTGAAACCTGACACAAGATAGAAGATTCTTAGATAAAAGATGTATTAGCAATATATTTAAGACAGATTTTTCACGGAACATAAGCAAACTGAGCCAGAGAGACAATTTTCACATTCTATCTACAGAAAAATAAGAATGATAATGAAGGCAGTAGGTTGTTTGTTTCCAAAAGGAGATTATAGAAGCACTGGAAGTGAGAAAACATAGAGAAGTCCTTAGAAGGACGGAAAAAAAAAACTGATTTCAGTAAAGGACAACTTAGAGGGTTGAAAGCTTAAAGAAGGTTGTCAAATTGGGAAACAGGAAGCCCTGTAATATCCCAAAGAAGAATGTATTCCATATCTTTTGACTGAACTCTTGCCATAAGTTCTTATTTACAAGCAACAAAAGCAAGAAAAATATAATTGACCCACTTAATAAAGTACAGTGACGGGGATGCAATAGCTGCAAAAGGTACTCCAGACACACATACCTCAGCACTGGTCACTATGCTGGCCCCAGCTTCCATCGCAGCTTTACCAATAGCCAAGGATACTGAGCCCATCCCACCTTCAACATACCTAAAAGTATATCAGTTGTCTAGCATGTAATCATGACTGCAAAATGTTCAAGCGGTTTCACATCACTTGTAACATAATTTTTAACGGCCCAAATCACATAGAAGTGCAAAAGGGCCACTCAAATAAAAGATCAAGAAAATAGATTTTACCATGTACTAATACCCAGATGATAAGGAACTTCTGTTAATGACAAAATAGAAGCTAAAGAACCATTTAACTACTATGAAACACCAATTTATTTATAATGTGTGTTATCTCCAGGTATTTATTTGCCATCTGTTAAAGCATGGAATACGTAGTTGAGCTTCTCTCTAACAGCTTTAGCTTTTAGATGAGTTGGTAACTTAACATGGTGCAAAGGTCTTGTGTCGAGTCATTCTGCTTACTGAAGTTTAGAGAGTGCATGTATGCACCATGTTTGGGTTGTGATGCCTTGGTTGTTGCATGTTTGTTTACCCATGGTTTGTGATACCCTGGTTGGAGTCATGCTTGTTTATCTCCACGTGTCAATTGGCCACACGTGAGGGGGGAGTTTTGAGGCATGATACACATAGTTAAGCCTCTCTCTAAAAGTATGATGAGTTTAATTTAACACCATCTAAAGCTAAGTACACAGTGGCGTAGATGACAAAGATTCCATACTTTGAATAGTATGAGAAATTAAGATAATTCTCTCTAGTTTTTTCTATTACATCTAGAGGAAGTAGCAATATCACCTCCATGTTAATTATGCTCTTTGGACGCGTAATCATAATAAATATTAGAACCTCCATTCATCTTTCCAAGCTGACAGTCATAAAGCCGTTACATCACAATTATGTCTTCCTCAGTGGTTTTTGGCATGGCCTCAAATGGTTAAGCTTAAAAGTATATCTCACAGTTTAGAATGTAACAACGCTAAGAAAAGGTCAAAAGAAATAAGATGCATAGCAGCCTTATCGACAGGGCTGGGCCCAAGACAGGCAATGCCTTGGGGTTGAATCTTGATGAGCCTTGGTCCTAGGCATGCCCTTAACAATGATATGCTGATCTCCAAACATAAATAATCAAAAAGAAAACACATAGGCCTGTTCAGTTATCGAGCTAATTAATAACTAGGCTTTAGTAAATCATAAACAGAAGACAATGTAAGAGATTCAGTCGATTGGGGCTCAATCGATATCAGCAAATGGAATAGCACTTCTATCTTGAGTGTCACTTGTAGCTTGTTGAAGAAAGATCTGATGCAGTAAAAACTACTGCAACAAGATAAATATATTGCTGTAACTGCAATAACGCCTAAGAAGGCTGGAAAAGAGGGAAAACCCACAATTTCAATATTATTATTTTTAATGAAAACAAGCTCTCTTATGCTGAATACATCAAAGACATATATAGGCTACAATAAATAGGTGAAAGGCCTTCATTCATGTACCTAAAGTCCCAAGATAAACATAAATTAATTGAGAGACTTTCAAACTACTGAAAAACTAAAAAGACTAATGCTAAAAAAGACTCTTAGAAAAAAAAATTATCTGTAAAGATTAAGGGACTTATCCGATAATAAACTTTTTAGGAAATACTCTTGACGTTACTACATCATTCCCCCTCGGTTAAAGAAGAACTCGCCCTCGAGTTCTACCTTGTCATTTCTTGAACCTTGGAAGTCGAGTTGTCCACCATTTCCATGTTGCATCCTTTTCTTTAATGTAAAGAAAAATTTGAATTTTTAGGGAGTAATTAAGAAATTGATATGGTAGATTCTTCTCTGATAGCATTCCAATCCCATAGCACATTTTCATATGACATACTTTGCTAAGAATATGGCTTTGGTGCACTTCATATGTGCGTCGTTTATCAAAAGAAATGGATATAGTCAAGCTTGGGTGCATACAATAGTAGAGTGTCTAGCATCAAAAGTAACACATCTTCATTGAATACAGATAAATATGAGTAGAATTTACCAACACCGCAGACCTATATAAAATCCATTATTTCGCCTTCGCTCTTGCCCATAATAATTAATCCATCTTCAGTGTACTCATCATAGATTGGAGGTACGTTCCAATCTACTTCTCGTTCTTGAAAAGAAAAACTAAAAAAAGGAGAAGACGACTTCGAAGTTCATCGAAGTACCATTGAAAACTTTCTCATTTTCAGCTGTCAGATCAGCAACATGCTTGCTGTCGTGGTTGATCCTCGGTCTTCCGTCCAAGTGCAACATATTAATTTGCACCGAGGAATGTCAGGATCTACCGCTCTGGTTCCAACTGATGCAGTTAAAAAACTGCAGCGAAAGGATAACTATTGCTGTAAACCAGCAATGAAAGCCTAAGAAGGCTGGAAAAGGGGGAAAACCCCACAATTTCAATATTATTATTTTTAATCAAAACAAGCTCTCTTATGCTGAATACATCAAAGACATATATAGGTTACAATAGATAGGTGAAAGGCCTCCATTAATGTACCTAAAGTCCCAAGCTAAAAATAAATTAATTGAGAGGCTTCAAACTACTGAAAAACTAAAAAGACTAATGCTAAAAAAGACTCTTAGAAACAAAATTTATCTGTAAAGATTAAGGGACTTATCCAATAATAAACTTTTTAGGAAATACTCTAGACGTTACTACATCAAGATGCCTATCTTGAACATCTAACTACTCGGCTCTACTTACCCGTTGTCTCCCATAATATAATTAGTCTTATGCGAGGAAGTATGCTGATATGAAGATATCAATCTAAGCAATTTCAACCATGGCTAAACATCCATTACTTAGGGTTACTTGAAAGTACTTTGTCAAAGCAAAAGAGCTTCTTTTAAGTGCATCTTTTGAGAAAAAAGTACACGTAATTATAATGCCTAGTCTCTAAATGTAGATCCCCATCCCTCTCTTTCCCACCCAAAAGAAATGAAGGAAAAACATATAGGTGATCATCAGTTGATATGCTGCAAAAATAAACATTCAATATGTTCTGAAATAGAAGTACTCACGACCAAACTCCACGGTCGCCATCAGTTTCTCCCATCACATGATGTAGCAGAACATATCCACTCCCAGGTGTATGGACACTTCCCTAAGAGACAGCTTCAGCTCAATATAATGATAATAAAATTTACATTTTCAAAGTGTAAGTAGAGATTCATGCAATACATGCAGAACAAAATTCTAAACTAGCACTGTTCCTGTTCATCAGAAACTAGACGGTCATCGGAGGGTGATAGATAGGATGGAAATTAAAGAGGACTAACAAGATCAAGTTTATAGTTTTGGAATGGAAGACAATCTTCTACTCCCTCCGTCCCAGACCATGGGTATATGGGGTGGATTTCACGCTTCTTAAGAAATTTTTTAAAATATGATTAAAAGTTAAATGTGGGATAGGAAATAGTAGTTAAATGTGTGGTAGGGAATAGGAGAGAGAATGTAAAAGTTAAATATGTGGTAGGGAATAGGAGAGAGAATGTAAAAGTTAAAAATATTTAATAGGAGAGAGAATGAGTGGAAGGAATAGTAGTTAAATGTGTGGTAGAGAATAGGAGAGAGAATGTATAAGGGTATAATGAATGGTTTTTTTGTAAATATTTGGAATTGATAAGGGTATAAATATATTCAAAAACTTGCCATTTATGGAAATGAACTCTTGGTCTGGGACGGACCAAAAGGGAAAGATGAACCCTTGGTCAGGGACGGAGGGAGTACTTTTTATAGCTGAAGCACTAAGTTAAAGGAAGGTTCTAAGTGGCTGATTAATGAAGTTCAATAGGTGAACGTGAAGGTATTTAACAACTCAAGACCATACATTCTAGAAGCGCCAGTTATACAACTAAATGATTGCTGCTGTTAATTCTGCCAATAAGCAAATCAAAATGTATAAGTACATTGGATATGCTTGAGATTTCACTTACATTATTCATCATAGTATGCATATCTAGCTGAGTTAATATGCTGTGCGTATTTAACACCGGGAAGTTAGGTTATTAGTCAATTCAAAAGGTTCCGGAAGGAAGAAATCATATGCATATGGAACACACTCTAGTTACATCTTTTCAAATAATAAAATTTCCAATGGAACAGTTATGTATTCTCCATTTTAACAAATTGCAAGTAAACCTCCATCCCATGTAAATGCACAATGTTGCCTATATCTGCACAGCTCTCATCTATCAGGAATGAACTCCATGAGACCACCGGTTGCTGATGATATCAGAATCATGCACATAATTTGCACATAATTTGCACAAATGTGTACTAAATAACAAAATCAATTGAAAAGAATTCTTACAGTAGTCCCGATCACTGCATCTGTTGCAAGTGTTGCCTTCAACACATCACTCTGTAGTATCCAGATTAAAAGCAAAAATTTAGTAATACACATGGCGAATATTCCTTTCCTTTCTATCAATGGTCCAACTATGAAAAGTCGTAATTAAGGGATATAGCAGTACACTTTAATTTATCATAATTGCAAAAATGTTCTGTGTATGCAAGGTAATATCAAATGTGGAGGATAAAGTTGAAAGAGTATGGAGATTGAAGTCATAATCTGTAAGTGCTCTCTTTAAGGGGAACTCAAAATGGAATAGTTGACTCTAAATGGAACTGAGGAGTACTCACAATGACAGGAAATTATCCAGGTAAACGGGAAATTCTGGATATTGCTCAAGACGCAAAACTTTAATTGAACAATAATAGATTAATATCAACCAAAAACAAGGGAAAAAAGGAATTGAGGGTGCTAGACTCGGATCACTTTGATAAAAAGAAGCTTGATTAGAAACTGGATACTTACTGGAGAACTTGACCAGCACAGTATCCCATGCATATTTGTTTAGCTATTACTTCCTTTAAACATCATTTCACATCCTCTTCTAACTCTCTCCTGTAATATTACTTTCTAATTTCTAGGGGTCCTCAATAACAGCTAAACGTATGAGATATGAGCGGCTAAAGTTGAAGCACATACAAGAATAAAGGTAAGACGCACGTCGACACCGTCTAAAGAAGCAATACAACTTGAATCCATCCTCAAGAAATACTGAGCAAATATTGAAGTAGGACCAGTTGCCTTTTTAGAAAGGAAAGAGAAAATCCGGCAGATAAAAATTTTAACCTTCAATGATACTAAAACACTAAGAAAAATTATACTCCCTCTGTCCCAAAATAAATGTCCATTTTTTCATTTTGGAGAAATTTTAAAACTTCATCATTTTGTAAATTTTAGTAACAAAGATGTTTGTAAATCTTTGCTATCTACTTTCTAAACATCTAATTTTGGGACGGAGGGAATAGTCAAAAACTTTCAATAGAAGTTCATATACTCCAGCTCGTTTGTCGTAGCTGATAATTGATGACTTATAGTTGATGACTATTAACTTATGGCTGATAACTTATAGCTGATCGCTTATGAGTGATTAAGTGATTACCGTTTGTTTTAGCTGATCTAAAATGACTATTGGTTATTTTGACTTTTAACATAATAAAATAAGGGAACACAATTGAATCACGAACAGATAATGAAATTGTATTCTAAAAAATAAAATCATTTTCTTGTCAACGAAAATAAAAATTTAACCAATAAAACCATCATATTCAAAATAAGAATATATGTATAAGAATAAAAATAAAAATAACATAAATATTACCAACAAAAATTTATGTTTTATTTATTTACATTGGGTCTTTTATACTAACTAAAAGTTTGAAACAAAATTAACAAAAATAGATTTAAAAAATAGCGAAAAACAAAAATATTCGTAGAATTACATGAGAATAAAGAAAAAAAAGAGAAATAGAAAATAAAAATAGAAGTAAATAATGGTCAAAGAAGAAGAAGCAAAGAGGATTAAAGTTTAATGAACATAGGAGCAACATAGGTAGTAAGCAGGAGGAAAAAAACAGCAAAGTTCAGAATGTAGACCATGGTCATCGTACTCGGTATCTCTTCACGAACGTGTTTCATAAAAAAAAAAAAAAAAAAGAAGCAGCTCAAAAAGCTACTATTATGCTGCTTTTTGGCTTTTACTTATCTACTGCAATAATATGATTGTATTCTACTTATTGGCCTATTGAATTTAAGTGATAACAAATACTCCAAATTTAACTTAATTAAAGTCAAAAGCCATACGCCATCCAAAATAAGATGAAACAAACGAGCACTCCATCGCTCAAGAACAAAGCTTAAGAAATTAATTGTGATTTATATAAGTTTCATAGAAACTGACTGCATTCACAAAGGCAAATGATAAACAGCACCATCCTCAATTATCAGATAACAACCTCAAACCAGTTATTCAAAACCTTTGACGCTGGGGAGAGTAAAAGGTCCATAAAATCCCTGGAACAAGAAAACAATCAATGAAGGTTGAGTAAGGATGGATGCAATTCGTGGTAGTAAGTGCATGAAGGCAATGATTCAGTGCAAACAGACACAATATTATGTTGTTCTAACACTAGGAACTCAACGTAAAATGCAACCCAATCTCTAGCATGGAAATGAATTCTTACACCATTCCTTGTTGCCCGAGGGAAACAGCCTGCCTCAGACAATGAGCCCAGAACTCGGATTTGTGCAACTTGTTTTTTATCCGGGAATGAAATGATGTGACACCTTGATGTGTTTCAGGAGTTGATGAATCTAAAAGCGGATCCATGAACTTACAGAAGTTCTCGAGCTGATCTTCATATCTATATAATTAAAACCAATGGAGAAAGATAAAAATTATACATACATCATTCATAACAAAAAGGAAAAGGATGAAGACTAAACAACTAGTGATCTATGTTAAATTAAGTATAGTATGCAGGCCTCTTTAGAGGACAAAACAATGCCCACTCTTAATGTGATCATGATCCAAAACTAAAGACGACGACAACAACAACAAAGTCTTAGTCACAAAATAATTTTGGGTCGGCTAACATGAATTCTCATATGTTCGTGAAAAAAAAAAATTTAAATAGTGATAATAAAAGAGTAAATATATAATGGATTAAAAAAAAATCAACCCCCTTCACCCACATGAATTTTTGCCCAACACTCCGACCTCTTCAATGCCATTTTCATCTAATGCATGTAAACTCATATCGTTTTCAATCACCCTAATCCAAGTTTGTTTTGGTCTTCCCCTACCTCTCACCATTTTATCACTTCTCCACTCTTCATGCCTCCTAACCGGTGCATCACTCGATCTTCGTCTTATGGACAAATCACCTTAGACGGTTCTCCCTCATTTTATCCTTAATGGACGCAACTCCTACTTTACTCTTGATCACCTCATTACTAAATCAATCATTCCTTGTATTACAACACATCCACCGTAGCATACGCATTTCCAATAAATTAATCTTTTGATCATGACGCTGTTTCACCGCCCAACATACAGTGTCGGGCTAATTGTCGTGCGGTAGAATTTTCTCTTTAATCTATGGGGCATGTCGGGATCACATAGAAACCCTTCGACACTCTTACACTTCAACCAGTCTACTTTAATTTTATAAGCCACATCTCCATCTAATTCTCCATCCTTTTGGATAATAGATCCAATATAGCGAAAAAAAAAACTCAAAAGCTTGGACAATCTTTCCATCGAAAGTGATCACCCCTGACTCCCTGCTTCGAACTCTGCTAAACTTACACTCCAAATTTTCAGTCTTATTTCTTCTCAGTCTAAAATCTCGAGATTACAAAGTGTTTCTCTACAACTCCAATTTACTTCAACAACCTCTTTTGTCTCATCAATCAGCACAATATCATCTGCGAATAACATACACCATAGTATATCATCTTGGATTGACCTCGTCAATTCGTCCATTATCAGAGCAAATATGAAGGGATTAAGTGTAGAACCTTGATACACTCCAATAGTAATAGGTTGTCTTCCCAACACTAGTCCGTACAATAGTACTAACTACATTATACATGTCCTTGATAATATCCAAAACTAAAGACGCTTTAACAAATTTTAATTTGTTCATGCGCATACACTGATTTCTTGAAACCCTTTATTGGCATTTCTATCGTCATGCTTGCATACACTTCCAAGTGGGAGAATTTATTCTCAGCTTTGAGTGCGCAATTCTACCAGTAATTGCCTATCAAACGACATGATTTTGTTTCTCTGTGGCAATGGCATGACCAAGTTCTAGGTTGATATCATTTCAAATAGTTGACATTTAATACAAAATGGCATATATTTCAGAGCAGTACAAATCAAAACCTTGGATAAGCATCGGCGTCCCTCTTAGAGAACTTTGAAATTTCTGAATGGTTTAGCTCCTTGTCTGGTCCCAATAGAAGATACCGCCCGTCAATGCAGGGCGTGAACGACGATGGACTCCTCCTCAATAGCTTCAATCCGTGTCTATCCAACTCCAAATCCCTTCACATAATCAAAACAATTCAAACAAATTTTCAATTGAACATTAAAATAAAATCAATTGAAAAACAAATGCTCAAACCTAATGATGGAGGGGCGAAGGAGGCTCTGGAGGTAGCTACAGCGAGAGAACTTAAAACTAGGGATGAGCTCTTCGGTGACGGCGGCACCGCCAATGAGGTGGCGACGCTCGAGGACGGCGACGGATAAGCCGGACTTAGCTAAGTAGGCGGCGGCAGTGAGACCATTGTGGCCGCCGCCGATGACAAGAGCGTCCCATTTCTTGTCTTTCAACGCGGCGGTCGAGCTGCCGATGCTACTGTAGCTCCTCCGCCACATTGCTCACTCTCACCGATTATCGTCTCCGGTCCGGTGGGATAAAGCTCAATGTGATCAACAAATATTGACTTTCGGAAGCAATTTAAAACCAAGTCCAATAATCCAACCACCAAAAAATATTCAACTATCCTAATATTACGATACCTCATCTTCTCTCTTCATCCACTTAATCATTCAACTACTTTCTCAACTATACCCTCCATAATAAGCTAATTTAGTTTAAAATTCAACTCCTCCCAACTCATCATTCTATACCCCACCACTTTTTATTTTATTTACAATATTTAATTTTATAATTAAAAAAATAATAATAATTTATTATTAAAAAATAAATTATTAATATTTTTATTTATAAATTCGAGATTTTTTTTAATTTTTTTTTAATTCACACTTAATTAATTTTTTTAACACCTACAAATTATTAATTTATATTGAAAAAATAGTGTTTTTTTTTTTGTCCAAATCAAATAAAACAAGACTCTATTTGTAGATAAAAAAAAATTAAGAATTTTGGTGTAAAAAAAAATTTTTTTTTTTGATATAAGATAATTGCCTTTGAAAAATTCAGAGAATTTAAACAAAAAAAAAATCAGTATCCAATCAGAGCGTGACAAGTGGCGCCCTATTTAAAAAAAAAAAAAAAAAACCCAACCCTTTTAGCTTAACGCGCCTCTTCCGCGATTGAGTTACACTCTCCTTCTCCGGCCCAATAGGATCGAGACACGTGGCAATTCTGGGCCCCACTTTTTTTATTCAACCCGGTTGGAATTTCTCAACTTACCCCCTTCAACAACCCCCCATTCAACCCCTTATTGCCCCTACTCAACCAATTGAATCCCTCTCAACTCCCTCCTTCAACTATCTATTGTATATGGCCTAACAAAAAGCTCATCAATCGTTATTTATCTCATCAATCAATGCAATTTCCATATCACAGTTTGATTTGCAGTTTTATTTTATTTAGGGTCTGCTCCAGAGTTTGGTTTTGCTGCGAAAGGGAAGGAAAAGGGAGGAAATGGGAGCTCATTTTCTCCCCGGGCGTGCACCTGAGTTTTTTCAAGTGAGGAAAGGGAAGGAAATGGAGGCCTCGTTTCCTTCCATTTCAATCCTCCCGTGAGTGCGCAGATTGGGAGGAATGAAATGTTACCGCCATTTCCTCCCCCTCCCTTCCCTTCCCCTCCCTTCCCTTCGCTTTCTTTCCTTGCAGTAAAAAAATCGGGAGCGGACCCTTAGAGAATCGTTATTTATCTCATCAATCAATGCAATTTAACAAAAAAAAAAAATCATTAATTGAAGCCAAAATCTTGAAAAAAAAACTAGTTTTTTCAAAGCATAAGAAAAAAACTAATTTTAAAGCACTAAGGCTAACTAATAAGAGTGAAGAACTATTCTGAAAAATAGTTTTTTTATAACATTTTGAAAAAAACTAGTTTTTCACGAGAGTTGCTCTTAATTGAATTAATTGAAATGATTTTATTATCTTTCACTTTACTACGGTACACCCACAATTAAATTTCACTTATATTACTTATCTATTTATTAAATACACCCGCAAAATACATTAAATTTTCACCCTCATTAAATCATAAAACTTATATTCCCTCCGTCCCACAATTGTATAATTTTTTTGGCCCGACACGGAGATTAAGGTAAAAAGTGATAAAGGTAATGTGTTGTGAGTGTAAAAGTAAAATAGGAGAGAGAATGAGTAGAGAGAATAGTAAATTTAAAAAGTGTTGTGAGTAGAGAGAAGTGTGTCGCATTTCCATTTTGGGAAAGTGTAGATTACTGTGGGACGCCCAAATGGGATAAATTTTTTGTATATTTGTGGGACGGATGGAGTATTTCTTTACCGCCTCTTCTATTCCATCGTCGGTAAAAAAAAAAACAAAAAGCTCTCCCTCACTCCCATCAAGTTTAAAAAATTATTTATTCAAAGTTACTATATTGCATTAAATATCAAGGATGGATGGAACAACACCTGATAATCAAGGCGTGAATGTGATAAATGGCTATTTTATAGTCATTTATAGCATTTTTAATTGAATCATTTACTTAGATTTTAGTACCATTTAATCTAATTTTAGCTTCTTTTATTTTATATTTCGTATTTTACACTTGGTTGGTATTTTTATGTGATTTTACTAGGCTTAGATACATATTTTGAAGTATAAAGGGCTTAAAGTAAAGCCTATGAAAATAGAGGGGTCAAAAATTGAAAAATTGCAAAGTCATCCTAAGCCAGCTGATGCTCGGCCGAGCAGAGGGGATCAGAATGAAGATTTTTTCTGGAAGGCCTTGCTCGGTCTAGTACTTCCTTGACTCGGCCGAACACCAACTGATCAGCCAAAATGATGCCTTTTTTAAGAGATCCGACTCTTAGCATAAATGCTTATATAAAGGGCCCTTGTAATCAGTTTTAATCATGAATAAACATATCAGAAATTCCCAGAAACCATAGCGAAAGATTCTAGGAATATATTTATACAACTCTTCAAGATTTGTCGATTGTTATTAGAATTCTTGTACATATTTCGAAGATCAAGAATAGTGATGAGTGTTGCAGCATCATCGTGTCCCGAGCTAGGGACTTCTTTAATGTTGGGAGCCAACACATGGCCCGACGAGCCTTGATAGATCCCTCAATTGAGCTACCTGTTGAGAAATTAGCCCAATGGGCCTTTGCAGAACGATATGATAAGGTAGCTCGGACTGGCTATCCCCTTGTTCCTTACAATGATAATGATTTGGCTGTCATAGCCAAACAAGATGCTGAGGATGGGCTAGAGCCTTGGGTCGCTCCTGCTATTGAGCCCAGAAACTTCAATTCAATTCTGCAAGAGCTTAAAGATGCCGACGATGTCGAGAAAGATGATGAGGTCACCCAAGACCAAGTGTTTCAAGAGATCAAGCATCAGGAGCAGCAAGATGGCGACCAACAAGATTGATCTCTTTGTTTTTGCTCTTTGTAATGAACAAGTTTCAAACAATCTTTTGGTTTTATTGTTTTAGTATGTTTATGCCTTGGCCCGGTTCGAGAGGCAATTTAACTTATAACATTTTGTGTTTGAGTTAGTCCTGGCCTGTTTTTGGGGGACTAACTAATTAATGCTAGTTGACTTGAATCATTTATGTTTGATCCGTGATCTTTTACTTTATTGTCGAACTAGTATAAGTAAGTGATCGACCAAAGTCTGAGTCAGATCAATTTGCAAAAGAGATTGACCAAGGCTTAGGTCGAACCTACTTTAAGAACGAAGCTGACTAAGGTTTTAGTCGAGCTTGTTTGAGAATGAAGTTGACTAAGGTTTTTGTCGAGCTTGTTTAAGAACGAAGCTGACTAAGGCTTTAGTCGAGCTTGTTTAAGAACGAAGTTGACTCAAGACTTCAGTCGAACTTGTTTAAAAACGAGGTTGACTTAAGACTTTAGTCATTTAAGAACGAAGCTGACTCAAGACTTCAGTCGAACCTGTTTAAGAACGAGGTTGACTTAATACTTTAGCCGAGCTTGTTTAAGAACAAAGCTGACTTAAGAATTCAGTTGAACATGTTTAAGAATGAGGTTGACTTAAAAATTTAGTCGAGCTTGTTTAGGAAGAAAGTTGACTAAGGTTTCAGTTGAACTTGTTTAAGAACGAGGTTGACTTAAGACTTTAGTCGAGCTTGTTTAGGAACGAAGCTGACTAAGGTTTTAGTTGAGCTTGTTTAGGAACGAGGCTGACTCAAGACTTCAGTCGAACCTGTTTAAGAACGAGGTTAACTTAAGACTTTAGTTGAGCCTGCTTAAGATTTCGAGATCGACTAAAAGTCGGACCTGATTTGAGCGTGTAAGCATAATGCAGTAATGTGAGTAGAACTTCTTAGGGGTAACCCCTTTTTATTGATGAAGTAGATCGTTACATAGAGAGTCTAATAAAAAATAACATCTAACTAAATGGCTAGTATGCCAAGGATGTTTCAGCTCGTCGCCCCCCCTCCCCCGGATGGCCAATCACGTAGGTTCCCTCTTTAACAACCCTTATAATAATGTAAGGGTCTTCCTAGTTTGGAGATAACTTGTTTTGTTCAGCTTTCCATCCAGTTTCCTCGATCTTTCGTAAGACATAGTCTACAACGTTAAACGACCTCCTCTTTACTTTCTTGTCATGATATCCCTTGGTTTTCTGCTTGTAGTTGACCATTCTGAGTTGGGCGGTCATCCATTTTTCCTCGAATAAGTCCAAGTCGATCAATCTGTTGGAGTCATTTTGATTCTGATCAAATAATGCAACCCTAGCCGTATGGATATGTAGCTCGGCCGGTGCTCTGGCCTCCGACCCAAAAGTAAGAGCAAATGGTGTTTCCCCAGTAGGCCCCCGGGTGGTTATGCGGACTGCCCAAAGAGCAAGAGGTAGTTAGTCCAACCATCTATCAACTCGTCCAATTAGGCCCTTAATTAGGGCTGTCAGCATTACTTATTAGCCGCTTCTGCTTGCCCATTACCTTGGGGATAGGCAACTAATGACTCCCAGTGTTTGACTCCTAACCTCTTCATTTTTGTCTTGAAGGCTGTAGAGAATTGTAGTCCATTGTCAGAAACGGTTGAATATGGTACCCCCAAAGCGACACCAAATGTAATCATGGATGAAGATGGTGTTTTCCTTTGTTATCTTTGCCAAAGGTTTTTTGCCTCGATCCACTTTGTGAAATAGTCAATAGCCACGATTACGTACTTACAATTTCCACAGGCGGGTGGGAAGGGTCCGATCAAATCTACTCCCCATATGTCGAACGACCAAGCTGCAACTACAGGAGTTTGCTCGATTGTTGGGAGTCTTGATAGGTCGGCATACCTTTGGCACTTGTCACATTTCTGCACAAACTCACGAGCGTCTTCCCTTAGATGAGGCTAGTAATACCTCAATGTTATTACCTTGTCTACCAAAGTTCTGGCCCCCGGGTGTCCTCCACGGATTACACTATGTACTTCGAATAAAAGCTGAGAGACTTCTAGAGGATGAACACATCTCAACAATGGCTTGATGAAGGACCTTTTGAACAGGGCGTCCCCATGTATAGTAAACCTAGGGGATTTCTTCCTTATCATTCTAGCTTTTTTCTCGTCCTCTGGTAGCTCGCCTGTTTCGATGTAGGCTTTTATGTCATCAATCCAACACTTACAACTGTTAACCGAGCATAGAACATGCACTCTTTCGTATGCTGGTTGCTCTAAGTATGAGACTGGTTGACTATGATGCTCGTCTAAAGTGGCCAACTTGGAGAGTAGGTCGGCCAACTCATTTTCTTCACGGCCTACCCTCTGAATTTCCCAAAACTCTAAGTCTTGGATTAGCTTTTTGACTAGCTCACAATACTTGATCAGAATTGGGTTGAGCACCTCATAATCTCCTTTGACCTGATTCACAATTAGTTTGGAGTCACAATAAGCCATGATCTTGGTTGCCCCAAAGCACTTGGCATACTCAATTGCTGCGATCAAAGCCTCATATTCGGTCTGGTTGTTGGAGGCTTGGAATTTGAACTTCAATGCTTCATCAAACACTTTACCACTCTCTGACTCGACCAAGATGATTTCGGCACCACTAATATTCTTTGTTGTCGACCCATCTGAATAAACTTTCCAGCAATCATCGGGCAAACTGACTGACGGTTGACTTAATGATTCCTTCCCTTTCAAGCTCTTTTTTGGAGGTATCTCTGTGTTATCTTCTTTGGTGAATGTAAGCTCGACCAAAAAATCAACCAGAGGTTGGGCTTGCAATGTTTTTCGTGGCCTATACTTGATGTCGAACTCTGTCAATTCTATGGACCAGTTAAGTAGTCGACCTGAGCTTTCTGGTTTATGCAAGATCTTCTTCAATGGAGCATTGGTCAGCACAACAATAGGATGAGCGGAGAAGCAAGCTCGTAGCTTCCTTGCTGCTATTGCTAAGGCATAAGCTACCTATTCTGCATTAAAGTATCTTCCTTCTACGTCGGACAAGGCCTTACTGACGTAATAAACTGGTTTTTGGATGTAATTCTCCTCTCTAGTCAAAACTGCACCCACTGCTTGATCCCTAGCTGATGAGTAGATGTATAATCTTTCCCCTTGAACCGGGCTACTAAGAAAAAGAGGAGAGGTGAGGTACTCTTTGAGTTGTTGGAACGACGAGAAACATTCGGCCGTCCACTCAAAGGCTTTCGTCCCCTTCAAAAAATTTAAGATGGGGAGAGACCTATCTGCCGACTAGGCTATAAAGCGACCCAAAGCAGCGAACCTACCATTCAAGCGTTGAACTTCCTTGATTCACGTAGGCCCCTACATTTCAATTAAGACTTTGAACTTCTCTGGATTGGCTTCAATACCTCTATGTGATACCATAAAACCCAAAAATTTGCCTGCTATCATCCCAAACACACATTTACTGGGGTTAAGTTTCATGTCATTTCCTCGTAGATTGGTGAATGTTTCTCTTAGGTCGACTACATGACGACCAGACTTGGTTTTAATGACCATGTTGTCGATGTAAGCCTCCATGTTTCGACCAATATGACTAGCAAAGACTTTGTTTACCATTCTCTGTTAGGTCGCCCCATCATTTTTCAACCCAAATGACATCTTAGTGTAGAAATAAACCCTTCCATCTGCCTGGAAGGCTGTCTTCTCTATATCATCTTTGTGCATTCTAATCTGGTGGTAGCCCGAGTAAGCATCAAGAAAACTGAGGGTAGTATGCCAAGCAATTGAGTCGACCAATTTGTCTATTCGAGGGAGGGGATAACTTTCCTTCGGGCAAGCCAAGTTCAAGTCTGTGAAATCGACACATTTCCTCCACTTCACATTGGCCTTTTTAACCATCACCACATTTTCTAGCCAAGTGGTGTAGGATGCCTCCTTAATAATACCTGCATTGAGAAGCTTTCCGACCTCGTGCTTTATGGCTATCTTCTTGTCGGGAGCAAAATTTCTCAGTTTTTGACTCTTGAATTTCATACTAGGGTTGACGTCAAGGCAGTGTAAAGCGTTCTCTTCCTTAACTCCCCTCATATCTTCCACCTTCCATGCAAAGACATCTGTACTCTCTTTCAGTAAGGTGGTTATTCCATCCTTTTCTTCAAGTGATAACTGTCTACCAATCTTTATTTTCTGTTCGGGGTAGGACGGGTTGGCCTCTATCTCCTCGAGCTCATCCACTGGCTCTAGCTCCGGGCCATCCCTAAACTGCAAGGTCTCAATGATGATCTCTCTGACTCTTTTTCTTTCCTCTGCACCCAAGTGTGGAGCCTCTGCCTCAATCATATCATCTAGCTCAACAGCTACCTCTCCACTGGTGGCCCCCGAGTTTTGATTGACGTGGAGGCATAGGTCGCAAATGATGATCTAGTCGACCAAAATTGCATCCATAGTGTCCCCTGTGCTTTTGAGGGACGTGTCGGCTCAGTCATGACTGAGTCATGTGAGGGATAGGTCTCCTCTTCTAGCATCAGGTCCACTCCTTCCTCCATACATCGAATTGGTGCCAACCTCGAGGTAGTGGTGATAGACTTTGAAAATTTCTAGCTAGCTTCTGGAGTGTCTATCTATAGTTCCCTTTTCTTCTTGGATCTTATCACATGATCAAGGTATTCCCTAGCCGTGCTCAGTACACATCCAACTCCTAGCATGGTAGGAAACTTGACCCTTTAGTGTGGGATGGAGGGCACCATTTCTAGGGTGACCTGTCTAGGTATTCCTAGAATAGCATGGTAATCACTTATAACATCAATGACTATTAATGTTACCTTAGTTGTTGTCCTCAAAGGATGTTGTCCGATGTCCACCTCCAGCTCTATCTGACCCTTGGCGTCGACCCTATGGTTGGTGAAACCCTCTAGTTGACATGAGTAAGGTGACAACCTGACATCTATAAGACCCATGTCTAAAATAGTTTTATAGTAGAGGATGTCTTTGCAGGCCCCCGTGTCGACCAAAATCCTGCTAGAGGTACAGTCGTCAATGAGCTCTGGAATGACCAATATTTGCTTCCTTGCTGCCATACTAGTAGCCAACTCGTATGGGTAGAAACTGATGACCTCATCTTGTACATAATCCCTAGGTGGGACGTATGGAGCCTTACTCAGTTGAAAGATCTTGTGCTTGAGGGTAGTGTTGTTTGTTTCCTCAGCTATTACCCCCAATGTCAATCTAGGCTGCCTTGGCTCTAGTACCCCTCTGTCTGGTCGATGCCCCACTGGAGGATGATCTCCCTTTACAAATCTGTCCAACCTGCCTTCATTCACCAATTTTTGGATGATCCTTTTCAAACTTATACATTCCTCCGTCGCATGCCCTGTATCCTTGTGGTACTCGCAATACTTGCCATTGTCCCTCCTGAACTTATTTTAAGTGTCCATGGGGGCTGGAGGGCCTAGGTCGACCGTATTCATAATCTCAGTCCGACTGATTGTAAGGGGGATGAAGCATTCAGGGACTCTCTCAGTCACCCTAGTTCTGTTTTCCCCTTGTTGTTGTCAGTCTTGGTTGATCCCCCTTTGGTCGACTCACCAGCTTCTGAGTATTTCGAGCTCCTTTCTTTCTTCCTTTCTTTGCGTTCCTCATCAATGGCCACATCGTAAGCTCTTTCGAATAACTCCTTTCTCGTCGTGGCTCTCCTAAACTGGAGCTCGTAATCCAAGTCAGGTGAAGACACCCCATTTCTGAAGTAATTGATGACCTCCCTGTATATAAGGTCCTCCTCTATTTGGTCGACCAACTCCTTAAACCTTGTGAAGTAACTCATGGTACTTTCTGTCTTACCCTGAGTCATGTTGTTTAGGTCGGTGACTGTCTTATTATGAGCCCCAGCTGTTGAGAATCTCTCCAAAAACTTTCTCCTCATGTAACTCCATGAGGTGATGCAGCCAGTTGAAAAACCGCGAAACCAAGTCAGTATTGCACCTGTGAAGGTGTTTGTTAATTAATGCCTTGCATAGAACATCATCCTCGGAGGAGACCAAACACATAGTGGCCTCGAAATGTTACAGGTGGTTCAAAGCATTAGTCGTGCCAGAATATTTTTCTAGCACGGGTAGCTTGAACCTTGTAGGTGAACCTTTGTCAAGTATGCTCTTGGCCAAGGGTCGAAGAGTGCAATCATTTCGTTCGACCTTGCCGTCTGTAGCCTTTCGATCTGCTTCCATGTTGTTTAACCTCTTTTTCAGGTTTGAGAGCTCCCTAACATCTAGGTCGCCTGTTGGATGGGATACAAAGTTGGATTCTGCCTTTCCTCTTGGTGGTGCTCCCTCCTTGAGTGTGTCTTTCCCTCTCATCTCTTGGGGGAGTCCTTTCTCTCCTATCCCTCCTGTGAAGCAATCGATCTCCTCTTGGGGGCGGCCTACATTGAGCTCTATCAGCCTCGAGCTGTCTTTTCTAAGCCGAGTCGGCCTCTTGTTCCCTTTGATGGTTGAGCCTATCCCTCAGGTCACCAGTCCCATCAACAGAGATGTGGGTAGGGGCGGCCTGTCATCTCCCCTCTCTTCTTCGGACGGCCTAGGCCCCCGTTAACACGCCTGTGGGAGGTAAGAGAAGGAGCTACCCTTTGAGATCTTTTGTCCTCCTTTTTAGGAGACTCAAGTAGCTCGAGTAACTCATTTTGCACTTCAAGCAAGTTCTGCAGCACTCTAGCTCGCTCCAATAGGATCTCCTTCCTACTAAGGTAAGAAACTGAGGGACCTGCAGTTTCGCCTGCAATTGTTCGGCCCGTTTGGATCCTCTTGGCAAGTTGACTTACTCCTTGGTTAGGCATGGGCCTCTTTTCTCTCCTCCTAGCTTGTATTCCTATCCCATCTGCCATGCTGTTGGAATGAGTGGCCCTCCTTATGGGATGCCAAGGTGGAGGAGGCAAGTTGGCAGTGATGTTCCCCGCACCTGCATCCGTGCCTGGGTTGTTCCCCCCAAAATTCTCATTAATTGGTTCACTTGAGGCAGTAGCGGTGTGTCCGTCGGATACCATGCTTGTTAGTGTTATTATTTCCCGGCAATGGAATCAAACTGATGATGCAGTAAATGGTTCAAATCAGCCTTAGAACAGTGATAGGTTATAATCTAGCTAATATAACATGAAACCACGAACAAACGAATTGTCGGATTCATCTCCGGCTAAGACCCTCCGGCGTGATGATGAGATGTCGAGTTATGTGGTGATAAACTATATGAAAATGACGTAATCTCCAAATAGCCAAGATGACATTACCTTTTTACGTTGGAAGTTGTCTGGCATATATAGTGGTGCCATAGGATCATTATGAATCCCTAAGATCATAGAGAGATTGTTGGCGTAACTGTCTTCGAGAATGTAGGAGGCGGTTACGAATAACGACATGGATAGACGCACGTGTTGGTAGGTCGAGGTCGCTTGAATGATTAAGGGCAGCATGAGTTCGTGCCATAGCTAGGCAGAGATTGTATAAGTAGGAGATCGTATGTCAGATGAAGCGAGGTCGGGACCAAGGAAGGTCGGACAATGAGCTTGGTCGACTGATCTATGCAGGTGGGGCGGTAGGATTGTAGCTGTTGGGTAGGCCCATTCATTTGTTGTACCTTTGAAAGGATCAAAATGTTGGGCTTCGTATATTGGGCCTAGCCCATCACTTTTATTCCGTTCAGGTAACTTTTTTTTTGAAAATATATTTGTAGTATACAAGCGCATATTCAGACAATCATGAAACTGTTGAATTTGAAGATGCGATTTCAGACTTCACGCATGTGTTCACAATGTCATTGTACTTCATTTTTCGAGAGAGATTGTGTGGATGGGTGCGTGCTAAATGAATGGAGAATGGTTTTGTTATTGTGATTGGTAAGTCCGACAACGAGTGTTGTAATACGAAACCTCGAATGACTTTAACTTGTGAACGTAACGACATTTATCGTGAGTCAAAGAAAGTCTCCCAAATGTCTAAAGCAGCGGCTCAAAATCATGTTGGAAACGTAAAGGGAAATAAATCTATGGAAAATAGAGATAGTGGAACAAAGAAATGTGGATGTCCATTCAAGTTGATGGCTAGGCAAGTCAATTACGAAGGTGAATGGCAATTGGAAGTAGGATGTGGGGTTCACAATCATCCTATTGCGGATTCTATCGTGGGTCACTCTTTTGCCGGTAGAATGGTGAAACCAGAGGAGGAGCATGTCGTAGATATGCCACACGCGAATAGCCGTCCAACGGATATTCTTTTTAGCTTAAATAGAAATTCCCAAAGAACAAGTCCACGATTCGGTCTGTTTATAATGTATATGTGAAAACAAAGTAAATGAGCGAGCATGTCGATCAGAAATACAACAAATCATGTTTAAATTGAATGAGCATATTTATTACCATCTTTCTAGACGATGCAAGAAGACGAACACAATTAAGGATTTGTTTTTTGCGCACCCGCGTAGCATCGATTTGATGCGTGCTTTTCCATATGTCATATTGATGGATTGCACTTACAAGAGTAATAGGCACAAGTTACCTTTGCTAGAAATTGTAGGCGTGACATCAACACAAGTGACCTTCTTCATTGTTGTCGCATACTTAGAGTTTGAGAAAGAAGACCATTTTCTTTGTCGGTGGCATATTAACAAAAACATTCTTGCAAACTACAAGAAAATTTTGGGTAAGAAAAAGAAGTGGGATGGTTTTAATCTTACTTTGAATCTATTGGTTACTTTACTGAGTATATTGATTAATTGAAGATTTCAAAGAATTCCCAACCGCTGTTAACTATGCCATAGAACTATGGATGGAGCCATACAAAAAAAGTTTGTGTCTTATTGGACTGATAAGGTTATGCACTTTGACAAATTGACAACTGATGGAGGAAAACTCCCTCTTGTAATAAAAATACTGAGCAAGTGTACTCACTACCGGTGTAGCAGTATGCAAATGCAGGGGTCGAATCCACAGAGACTCGTTGGTAAACAAGTAAAGTAAAAGCAATGAATTTTGTAACCAAAGTTTATATTGATTTGATTTAGAACTAAGAACATAAAATAAATAACAAAAACTAACTAAGCGAGAAAACAGATTATGAGCAGAGATTCGTAGATTGGATTTCACTTTACCATCATTCTATGCAAAATTTTACTTATAAAACATTAACTCAACTTCTAGGGTTCATTCACTTTTGCTAGGATCGACACGGTTAGGTGGCCGGATTACAATCCTAAATACTCTTTTAATATTGTAGATTCTATTACGGTACTACAATAAGCCAAGAATACATTAAGAACACAAGAATATGAAAACCTAACGTTGGTCCGATTCTATTACGGCACAGACCAAATTATTCAATCAATAGTGGTCAATGTATAAATCGCCCAAATTAATGGCTCGATAAATACCCAATTATTCAAAGATGAGTTCGTATCTTAACATACGTCTCGAATCTAAGAACAGAAAATTAAAATCTATTATTGAACTAGAAGGAATTAAATAGAAAGAATTAAAATATTATTGCATAGAATTCCGGTAAAGGTTCAACCAATCAACAAATCTATGAAATTTAGCTACTCATAATTTACAAATAATAAAACCTGGAATTGATGAATAATTCTTCTCTTCAATTGATCCAAGAAAAGAATAAAATCTAACTCTAATTCTAATAATAATCTGATATGATATAATAATATATATATATTATGTTATCTCCTCTACGTGGCTGCTGTGAAATTTATAAAGAATTAGGGCAACAATCATGGACCAGGCCAAGAAATGACGAAACTGCCCCTGAGAAATACGCGAAACAGCTGCTGATTGACGACGTTGCGCGGCCGCCCTTGAATGCTAGCGCGGACGCCCTTGCTTCCAGTGAGTTTGTGCTGTTCTTGGCCATATTGGCCCCAAAATGGCCTAGGCCCTATTAGCTTGGCCCCAAACACCTTTCTCCTGGCCCTTTTCCTCGGCCATTTTCCTCGGCCATGCAATGCCTTGGTTAGCCAAATCCCTCGGCCATGCACTGCCTTGGTAACATTTATTATTCGTTTCGTCTCGCGATTTTCTCTTCGCACTTTGGCCACTATAATGACTTCTTTTGCACTTCGCTCTTTATGATTTTATTTTTCATTTAATCCCACGAATTTTTCTAAATCAATTTCGTCCAAAAATTCCATATTTCCAGTTCAGTCCCTGGATTTTCCAATAATTCCAATTTAGTCCAAAAGCTTCCAAATGTCAGTTTTTGTCCCAGATTTCAGCATTGTTGCACTTCAGCCCCTGAACTATCAAAACACTAACAAACCATATCAAATATACATAAAACTCGGGAATCAAACGCAAAGAAAGCCTAAAAGTGCATCATTTGGATGGGTAAATACACATCCATCAAACACCCACAAACTAACCTTTTGCTCGTCCCGAGTAAAACAAAACTAAAAGAAGTAAAATAAAACTACTCTAAATAAAATATTAAAACAAAATAATTATTTTTGGGATGTTCTATCACAGATGATTCGTTGGCCACACAAGTCTCAGATTCTCACCAACACACATAATCAACAAGTGCCACCACAGTAATGGGATTACAATCACATTGAAGCATAAAAATCACAATTTTCCACCGCGGCCTGAATGATGAATGAATTATGGGAGGTCACTGCCAGCAACCTAAGATTGTTTATGGATTCACTAAGTGATGCTCTGAATCAATATGTTATAGATATTACAACCCAAAAAGGACACTCATATGCATATTTACACGATTGTCAACCCGGTTACTCGATATTGAAAGAATAATATGGCTTAAAAGTTAAGATGCGAAAGATCGCAGGGCTAGGTTCATGGTTACAAATGAAGGTAAAGACATACGAAAGCAAGAAAGTGAAACTAGAAAGTCTTCTTTTAACAATACATCCTCCACTCACCCTTATTACCTCCCAATGTGCCAACCCACAAACTAAAACTTTTTCATACATCGACATGGGGTTGAGCACATTTCATTATTTTCTTTGGTCGCCTTAAAATACAATTCCACTTTGACATTAGAGAGGGCTCGATTTTTTCCTTTTTTTTTTTTTTTTTGCTTTGCACAATTACATCACGAAGAATGTGCATTCAATATTTTTTTTTATTAAGCCCCTCTTTTTATTACATAACATGACCCACTTCTTTATTTTCGTGACCACTTTCCACTCAACCCGTTGATTTTCAAAACATCTCCCAAAATATCCCCATTCTTTCCCTAGTTTCACTTTCTTGAAAAGGTGAGACAAATTTAAATTTGTGTATAGGTTAAAAGGGTGGGACAATGCGGGTACAACTGAAGGCGAATGGCGGTCTAAGATAACCTCCCACTTTGTGAGAGATTCCATTCTTTTTCAAGCTCAAAAGGGGTTCTAGCGGAAAATTTTTAGTGACGAGAAAGTTTAAGGCTTACAAAAAGGGATTCAAAGAATAGCCATATATATCAAGTAACCTATTGACGTGTTATTGACAATCATGCAAACATGTTCTAGGGACCCCGAGAATACACAAAGTGATCCCACAAAAGGCACCTAAGTTGATGACAATGACCAAGAATATGATACGGAAGTGAGAGGTGGTGCAATCATAATTTAAATGTTTCAATGCAATCCCAATCACCACACTAAAAACAGCACATGTGATTTTCAAAATTTAAGCAAACTCTAATCATCACAGACTTTGGCCAACATCCCAACTATGAAAAGAACAAATTTTTTAAATTTTTCAATTTTTTTAGAGGGTGACACTATATACACTCCCCTATAAACCCACAAACTCGGAGAGTTGCCTACCCCCAAACTCAAAACATGCTATGTCCTCAGAGCACAGAGAACAAAAGCGTGCCTTGGGCTTAACGGATGGCAAGACACTACTAGACAGTAATCGACATAAAAAATAAAACATACCTCATTGGGTTGCCTCCCAAGCAGCGCATTTGGTTAAAGTCGTTAGCCCGACTATGGTCCCAAGCTTACTTGGCCTTTGCTTTGCGGCCTTTGGACCATCTCTTTTCCTCACGGGCACAAACGCCCTTCTCTTTCCATTTCAGCTCTCCATTGTCAACAAGTAGGGGTAAAGCCACATTTATTTTTAAAACTTTACGCTTGTGCTTACCCCTTTTTCTTTTCTTTTTATTGGGGTTTCCACCCCCAAACTCAACCTTTTCTGCAACCTGCAGAACACCATTCTCACAACCAAGATCAAGAGAGTTATCATGCACAAAAATATTTAAAAATATAGAATCAGATAAATCACTATAACTCTCCTCACTAACTCTCGATTTTGAAGGCCCTTGTGGTAAATGTGATGGATTCGACTCTTTATGGGAGTCGTGTGGGGAGTGATACGACCCGTTACTCCTAGAGTATTGGTCGGCTTTATTGTTACTAGCCACGAGACAAACGTCCGCATTATCCCCGCTTTTCTCACATCCATTCACATCATCTTTAAAAATTGGAACATCAGTTATGGATCCTACAAAACCATCTTTGGGGGAGGGTTTCTTATCATTTTTAAGCATACAAAACTTACATTCTTCCCCCATGCCTCTCAAGGACACCACCCCTTGACACACATCAATGGTGGCCTTAGTGTTTAACATAAATGGCCTCCCAAGTAGAATGGGAGTTTTCAGTTGTTCCTCACTTGATCCCTCCATACACATCACATAAAAGTCAATAGGGATAATGATTTTATCAATTTTAACCAACACCCCTTCAATAACCCCTAAAGGTCTTTTGATTGAGAGATCCGCCAATTGCAAGTCTCTCATGGGTGGTTTCAACTCGCATACCCCCAAACTTCTAAAAACATGAAAGGGCATCACATTGACACTTGCCCCAAGATCCAATAAACCTTTAAAATTTTGACCCCCTAAAGAAATTGGGATAGTGAAACACCCGGGGTCTTTTTGAACATGTTTAATCTTTTCAAACTCCACACCTCTCTGGGGTGTGGTTTTCACAACATTGGGGAGAGGGGTTTCTAAATTTAATGCAGAAAATACATATTGAACCTCCCCCATCTCATCCTCTTCCTCACTAACATTATCACTATTATCACATTCAAAATTATCAAGGGAAGAAAGAAATACCTCCTCAATTTCCTCACTTTCATCCCACACTGTTGTGATTGACTTTTCTTGCTCAGGTGGGTTCTTCTCTTTCATCAACTCTTGGGCAACCTTCACAAGTTGCTCTATTTGTGTGCCCATCTTTTCAAAAGCAGCATCTGTATTTCTATTACTTTGCTGCATCTCCATCCTTAACTCGCCGGACTCGCCACGGCTCCCAAGGCTCTTTATCATGTTGTCCAGGTGGTGGCACATGAAGAGGTTTCACTTGCTGATTATGATAGCCACCCCATGGATTGTAGTTGCCATATTGGTTGCCTTGGGGTGGTGGCCTTGGTGCATATCCATTGAAAGCATGTGCCTGTTCAGGATTATACAAGAAATTTGCTGCACTTGGACACATATTAGTCACATGAGATGATAAACCACAATTTGTACAATAATCAGTAATAACATTGGCACCAGCAGAAGTGCCACAGGCAGTCAATTTATCAATTTTACTACTTAAGACTGCAATTTGCTTTGAAATATTATCACTAGCATTCAATTCAAGTACCCCCTTGTTCTACCCCTCGAACTCTTTTGTTGAGAATTGGCACTCAATATCTCAAATAAAGCTTTAGTTTCTTCCGGGGTCTTGGCTCCTATCGAGCCTCCAGCAGCATTGTCAACCATTGATTGACCATTGTCATTCAAGCCATCATAAAAGGCTTGGTTCAGTGAGGGTAGTGTGAAATTGTGTTGGGGACATTGCATTATCATTGTATTAAATCTTTCCCATGCCTCATGAAAGGGCTCCCCCACATCTTGGGAAAATGTCATCAATTTTTGTCTAAAACTAGCCAACAGATGATGTGGGTAATATCATTTAAGGAACACATCTTGTAATTCTCCCCAAGTACTAATGCTGCTCGGTGCAAGCATCATCAACCATGTTTTAGCCACTCCCTTAAGAGTGTAAGGAAAGCACTTCAGTCTAATTTGCTCCTCAGTCACTCCCTGTCTTAACAAAAATTGAGCAACAACAATAATATATTCTTTAAGGAACGTAAGTGCATCCTCACCAGGCAATCCGTGAAAGCTTGGCAACATGGCAAAGTATTGTCCTTTGACCTCTAGATTTTTGGCTGCATCGGACAGCACTATGCAAGAGGTAGATGTGTCTACCCGAGGTCTCAGGAAATCATTCATAGTTTGTGCCGGTGGTACTGCCATCTCGGCTTTCTCTTCCTCTACCTCGGTGGTGGAGGGTTCTGATTCGGTGTCCGAATCCGAGAAAAGGGGATTAAAGAGGGGATCGCCCTCAAATTCTTCCTCAAGTCTATTTATGTTGTCGTCCAATGGCACCAATGTAGGCTTCAAAGAACGACGACCTTGCATTCACTACTTAACCTACTTGTTTACTTGCAACAAGTCCCCGGCAACGGCGCCAAAAACTTGATGGAGGAAAACTCCCTCTTGTAATAAAAATACCGAGCAAGTGTACTCACTACCGGTGTAGCAGTATGCAAATGCAGGGGTCGAATCCACAGAGACTCGTTGGTAAACAAGTAAAGTAAAAGCAATGAATTTTGTAACCAAAGTTTATATTGATTTGATTTAGAACTAAGAACATAAAATAAATAACAAAAACTAACTAAGCGAGAAAACAGATTATGAGCAGAGATTCGTAGATTGGATTTCACTTTATCATCATTCTAATCAAAATTTTACTTATAAAACATTAACTCAACTTCTAGGGTTCATTCACTTTTGCTAGGATCGACACGGTTAGGTGGCCGGATTACAATCCTAAATACTCTTTTAATATTGTAGATTCTATTACGGTACTACAATAAGCCAAGAATACATTAAGAACACAAGAATATGAAAACCTAACGTTGGTCCGATTCTATTACGGCACAGACCAAATTATTCAATCAATAGTGGTCAATGTATAAATCGCCCAAATTAATGGCTCGATAAATACCCAATTATTCAAAGATGAGTTCGTATCTTAACATACGTCTCGAATCCAAGAACAGAAAATTAAAATCTATTATTGAACTAGAAGGAATTAAATAGAAAGAATTAAAATATTATTGCATAGAATTCCGGTAAAGGTTCAACCAATCTACAAATCTATGAAATTTAGCTACTCATAATTTACAAATAATAAAACCTGGAATTGATGAATAATTCTTCTCTTCAATTGATCCAAGAAAAGAATAAAATCTAACTCTAATTCTAATAATAATCTGATATGATATAATAATAATATATATATATATATATATATATATATATATATATATATATATATATATATATATATATATATATATATATATATATATATATATTATGTTATCTCCTCTACGTGGCTGCTGTGAAATTTATAAAGAATTAGGGCAACAGTCATGGACCAGGCCAAGAAATGACGAAATTGCCCCTGAGAAATACGCGAAACAGCTGCTGATTGACGACGTTGCGCGGCCGCCCTTGAATGCTAGCGCGGACGCCCTTGCTTCCAGTGAGTTTGTGCTGTTCTTGGCCATATTGGCCCCAAAATGGCCTAGGCCCTATTAGCTTGGCCCCAAACACCTTTCTCCTGGCCCTTTTCCTCGGCCATTTTCCTCGGCCATGCAATGCCTTGGCCGGCAAATCCCTCGGCCATGCACTGCCTTGGTAACATTTATTATTCGTTTCGTCTCGCGATTTTCTCTTCGCACTTTGGCCACTATAATGACTTCTTTTGCACTTCGCTCTTTATGATTTTATTTTTCATTTAATTCCACGAATTTTTCTAAATCAATTTCGTCCAAAAATTCCATATTTCCAGTTCAGTCCCTGGATTTTCCAATAATTCCAATTTAGTCCAAAAGCTTCCAAATGTTAGTTTTTGTCCCAGATTTCAGCATTGTTGCACTTCAGCCCCTGAACTATCAAAACACTAATAAACCATATCAAATATACATAAAACTCGGGAATCAAACGCAAAGAAAGCCTAAAAGTGCATCATTTGGATGGGTAAATACACATCCATCAACAACAAACAAGTATAACTATCATGCTTTATTTTCAATATTTCATATATTTTGTTAAAGACTTGATAATTAAATATGTAACTTATGCTACAATTATTTTAGGTTAGAGAATCAACATGCCATGTTGAAAAAATAACTTGTATTGAGCAACGGGTTACTTGGACATGGATATTAATGCCTATGGTTCGATTTCTATTATGACAAGAGTTATAAGCTCATGAAGAATTATATGGTCCCACATTCATAGAACATGGACGTGTCGATTAAGTGAAACAAATTCTCAATTGTTATGAGACTCCTGCATCAGAAGGTCGTTGGTTTGACGTGCTAGCCATGGGTTACTTGGTTGCATCTGCATTCAACGTTGCTCTTGTATGTTTAAACAACAATATATCTTACACATTTCTTCCTCTACGAACACCAATACCTAGTAACCCAAAGCTTATTTGTATCAGAAACGTTAACGGAAATCACTACATTCAGATACCATCAACAATATATCTTACACATTTCTTCCTCTACGAACACCAATATATCTTACACATTTCTTCCTCTACGAACACCAATACCTAGTAACCCAAAGCTTATTTGCGAGAACTAGCTGCTCGTACTTATGTTCGTTCAATAGCGACCACCAAATTAAGTACTGTTTGGCCACCTCTGATCGAACATGACCAACATGTTTGGTAAAAAGCTGTTGAACATGTTCGATATGTTTGGTCAATATTTGCCAAACATGAACAACATGTTTGACACATTTCTGCCGAACTTGTGCAACATGTTTGGCTGGTACCTGCCGAACATAAACAAGATGTTTGGCACGTAGATGCCAAACATATGCAAAGTGTTTGGAAGATGTCTGCCAAACATGGACAACATGTTTGGTGTTGTCTGTGTTTGCCCGTGTAAGTGGATGTGGGTGTTTGTGTGGGTGGGTGTATTTTGATAGTTTAGGTGGGTGTTTATTGAGGGGTTTAAAAGGGTAGAATAGTAATAATGGTGGTATAGTCTTAATTTATATAGGTAAATTTAGTAGTGCTGGGGTATTAAGTATTTGTGAGGGGGCGAATAAACAATTCTCTTTTATTTAATGCTCTATTGTTCTTTTTCTCTTGTTGTGTTTTGGTGTGTGTAAAGTTGCCTACTCAAGACAAAAGGGAAAATGTAGAAAATTGTTATATATGCCTTTGCACTTAAGAAAATGTGTGGACATTTGGACACCGTTAAATTTCAATCCAAAAATTAACGGAATGGCTGGATAGGCGTCATATTTGGCTATTTGATGCATACACGTGGAAGGAAAACGCCAAATGGACTTGCTGATGTGCAATTTGACCACAAAATGACGTCGTTTTGTTAATAAGAAAAAAATAAAAAATATGACAAATTTAGAAAATAAAATGAAAAACATAAAGAAACTCTTCTTCTTCCTTCCCAATTTACAGCCGCCCACCACTTTCTTCCTCCACCCCACTCCCATTCGTACCTACCCGCTACCACCACTATCACCACCTTTACCATTGTCTACCACCACCACTACAACCACAACCAAAATTAACACCATTGCAATCGCACTACCTCTCTTCATACAACACAGCTACAATGTCACCGCTATTTCACTAAACACATCAAAACAAGGTATTCAATTCAACCTAACCCAAAAAAAAAATCAAGATAGAGAAATTCACACAGACTCAAAAATTAAATCTCATTTAAATTCATATTTACTATTTGAATCGAAGTCATATTAGATGTAAAAAGAAAAAACGGTTTGAAAAATAGATTTCAGATCTGATTTCAAAAATATGTGTAATGACTGCTAGAGAGAAGGTTAGGGAGGGGGGGTAGAGGGGGAGTAGCCTCGTGGGTGGGGTGTTTAGGGAATGAAGAAGCTTGGCCGACGACAACAAGGCGTGACTGGCGACGACGACAAGGCATGACCGCCAATGGGAAGGCATGTTTGGGGACGACAAGGCACAACCGGGAACAGCGAGGCGTGGGACGGTTTTAGGAGGGGAATGATTATAGATCTATATGGGTGTGAGAGGGAATGGTGTTGTTGGAGGAGGGTGAAAGTCGCACTAGGGTAACAGACGACATTGAGGAGGTGAAGAAGAAGGTAAAAGAACGACATGTTTCTGTTTTTTGTTTTTTAGATTTTTTGCATTTTGCCCTTTAATATGATTAATGATACTATGAAACTTTTTATTGATATATCCGTTAAGTTACTAATGAATGTTAACATCCATTTACATAAATTCCACTTGGGCAATTTTATTCCACGTAAAAAATTTCACATGCCAACAAACACGCCTAGTCAGCCATTTCGTTAATTTTTTGACGGAAATTTAACGATGTCCAAATATCCATACATTTTTTTTAAGTACAGAGGCCTATATGACAATTAATTTGTATAAGGGTAGATCTGCATCTTTGGCCTAAGTACGGGAGTATATTTCTATATTTCCCCCAAGACAAAACTTGTGGATACTTTTTGTTGATTTATTTTTAGGACAATTTCAGTTTAAATCCTCTCTAAGTTTCACTTTTATTTTCTTTATGTAACAATATTATCTTCATTTTGAAATATGAATATTCAAAAAGTTTATATTTCATTTGAGCATATAATTAAAAAATAATAAAAAAATTTAGCCCTAAAAAACATAAACAAAAATTACCTAAATTAAAGTAGATCGGCAGGTAGTAGCCGAACTTTCTTGAAAAATCGGCAAATACCGACCGAAAACTAGGTTATCGTTCGGCCACTTCCAGCCGACTCCTCTAATAAGGGTAGTTTTTGATTTTTTTTTTCTCTGTAAATCTCAGTGTAAAACAATGTTAACTACCTAAATGTTAGCCCAAAATAAAAAATTACTAAATTACAGTATATCGACAGGTATTACCCGAACCATATTGAAAAATCGGTAAATAGTGGCCAAACTTTTTTAAAAAATGTCGGCAATTGTTGGCCGAATCCTAGGCTACTGATCGGCCCCTACCAACACCTCTAATAAGTGTAGTGTTTTTTTTTCTGCTTTTAAAGTTGGGTCGTAACAATGTGTTCCCCAAAATTTGAAATTTAATTTAAAGTTGGTAAAATTTTATAAATTTAAAGTTAATTTATGAAAGTTATTATGTAAATTTAAATGAAAGTTACCATTAAATGAAAGTTACCTAAAGAAATGTAACAAATCATATCATTTATCATGAATTACATCATTTAATATCAATTACATGTGTTGATGTATAAGGTACTTGTACCAATCGTTCATGATAATAAGGTAATTGTACCATCTGGTTGCACGTTCATGATGTTGTTCATACCATTTGTATGGAAGTGGTGGTAATGGACATCATTTCTTCAATTTCACCTGAATCTAATGATTACCGTTGACATATGCAATACAAATCAGTTTTGGTTTGTGTCGTATTGATGTTCGTAAAGGGAGAAAGGTCAAAGACAATGCATTGCTTAAAGTCACTAAAGCAACGTTGAATGCATTTGCAAAATCGTAACCCATTTATAGAGCGTTAAACCAATGTACTTCTCCACATGGACCATCATACCAGTTGAGACTGAACATGACTTTCTCCACCCTATCCTCGACCATGAATAACTGAGCATAAAATTATTGATTTCCAAGTATCTCTTGATATAATATTGCTCGAACCCAACGCCGCTCATATGTACCATGTCCAAGTAACTCTGCGATACAACGGAAACCACAATTCCCATCATCCCGCACATCAATTGTTTTCTCAATATCACCATTCATGTAAAATGGTATTTAATCAAGATATGGGTTCACATGTTGATTTTTTGACGCACATGCTATAAGATAAATTAAAAAAAGGTAAAATAAGTTTAAATGACTATAATCGATATTATGACATTTAACTGAATAATATAAATATCTTTGAGGAGATATTTACCTGTAACTTGGCTTTTGCAGATAACATTAGAGAACATTGAGTTACATCGGATCGAATAAAACTTGGTCAGGTATGGCCTCCACGTACTCAAATGCGCTAGGATCACACTTCGTGGAATTGTAATACTTAGCATTCGTCGCTTTAGGAGAAACCTTATTATTGGTTTTTACTTCAGGTTCATTGGTCATTGTTGTTTCAGGATGACAAATCTCGGTCAATCTCCGAACATTTAATTTTTTTTTTCGATCTATGGTGCTGCCTTAAATCTTTAATCAAAATTATTACAACACTCTTTGTATCGATTACGAATCTCTTCTTCAATATCATCAACATAACTTATTATCAGTAGGGTATATAGCTTACGCTAAAATGCATGAACTTTATCAAGTGGAATGGGCAAGTTGAATCGTATAAACTGTGCAAGCTCATGTGGACAAGGGAGTGTGCATGCCGATCTCACAGCACACCTACACAACAACAGGTCTCAACTACCATCATATAGAGAATCCAATGAGTTGAAAATAAAATCCAATGCATTTATAGACACCATACCTCTAACCTCACACCATAGTGATGACTTGAATTTATGTTGTACCACAGTGCTGCTTTTCTAAAATGAGGCGATAATGACAATATGAGAACACTCAATGAGTTTATGAATTTGTTTCCAATATGTCTCAAATGCTCCCTGGATTGATGCAAGTTGTTTCTTCAGCAAGGCATGTTGATTCTCCACCCTAACATATGTTACGTAATGTATTAGAATATTATTAACAAAACATATGAAACATCAAAAATAAATTTCTAATGATATACCTATTTGTTGTCAAGTTGTCAAAGTGCATAACTTTATTTGTCTAATATGTGACAAATCTTTTTTTGTATGGCGCAATCCATTGATACATGACATAATTAACCACATCGGGATAACGACATAAATTTTCTGATAATCGTCGTAAAAAGTCATTAAACGATATCTTTGTATCAACTTTAACCATTAAGTTTCAATGAAGAATAAACGCCTCCCAAATTTCTTGCGTATCAAACATTTTCTTGTATTTTGCTAGAATATTTCTGTTGATATGCCACCGGTAGAGAAAATGAGTTGTTTTTGGGAACGTCTGAAGAATTGAATTCATCAAAGAAATTTCCCTACCGATCACGATAACATTATGAAGATATGATTCATCCATCCGAAATTTCAATACTTCGCATGCCCATGTGTAGTTTACTTCTTTCTCAGCCTCTAAGTATACACCATCAATTAAGAAGGTCATTTTTTTATGTCACGCCTACAATCTCAAGCAAAGATAAGTTGTACCTATTTGTCTTGTAAGTGCAATCCATGAATAATGCGTATGAAAATGCTTTAAGCAATTCAATGTTTTTCGGATGAGCGAATGATACCTCCTTAATGACGTTTGTCTGCTCGCATTGCCGATATTCGAAGTGGTAATTATGGTCATTCAATTTAAACATAAGTTGTTGAATTTGAGAACGACCCGCATGCTCAGTTGCCCTACTCTTCAGGCGCACATTATAAATAGTCAGTATTAAGGATTTATCTTCCGGAAATTTCTCTTTTAAGCCATATAAAATATCCTTTGGCCGACTATTTGCATGTGAAATTTTTATCCCATACTACTCCTCCGGTTTCTGTAATCTACCAACATACGAATGACCCAAAATTGATTGACAAATCGGATGATTGTGAACGCCACATACCACTTTTTAATGGTCATTGACCATCAACAGTGACTTGTTTAACGTTCAACTGAAACTTACAATCACATTTCTTTGTTCCGCTTTCTCTAATTTTCTTCTTTTTGCCTAAAATTTTATTTTCAACAGATTCTTGAGAGGATAGAGAGATTGATTTGTTTTTTGTATGCCACCCAACGTTCACAAACAAGCGTCATTCAAGGAAAAGAATTACAGCTTCAGTTATCTGACCGACCTATGACGATGATAAATCCATGCTCTTTCCCCTTTTTACGCTCCCAATCAAACATTATTTTCCGGTCTCTAAAATACAAAGGCATTATGAATTCTGTTGTGTAGTCTCTCAAAACAATTTCAAAATCAACTGCGTCATAGTTGTTGTCACCCAATGAACGCTGCAATAATTAAATGAAACAATTAGGGAGTGGTACATCGAAAAAATAAGAATCGACAAGAACACACCGATATTATTTAAAAAGTTTGGCAAGTAGTGACCGAATATATTTAAAATATCGACAGGGAGTCATAGAAAAGAGTTAAAAAAAATCGGCTGGGTGTGAGTGATTTCTATGCTTTATTCCGCTGGGTATGGACGAATATCAACCTAGATTCAGCAAACCAGAGCCGAATTTTAACAAAGGTTCGGCTAGGTGTTGCCGAACTATTTTTTCTTCGGTTGGGTGTGTCCGAGTTACATATTTTTTTCGGTAGGGTGTTGCCGATTCTGGGTAATCATTTATCTCTGGCCGAATTTTTGCCACGAACACAAAATGTTAATTTTTTTAGCACATTTATATGATTAGAAAGCGAAAAAAAACTTTTATTAACATTAACATTAGATCGAATAGCCATTTTATCCATCATCCTTGCTTTAACTTTGTATAAAATACGTATGCAACTTTTTTTTTGAGTATTGATAGGAGAGAGGGACGTAAGAATTCTTGTCTGTAAAAATATGAGTGAGGGTGATTTAGATGATGTAATAGTGAAAAATGGGATACGGTAGGGAAAGTGTAAAATTGATGGTGTGGTAGATATATAAGTTTAATGTTAAATGTGTATATAACAATTAATGTAGATGATGAGTTAAATGTTACAGGTGTATATAACATTGAGTTTAACAGAAGAAGTATATAAGTACAAATGTATGATTTTATGGCTAGTATAGTCATTTCACTTGATAGCAATTTTGAAGTTCTAAAAACTACGACTCAACAATTTTACGCGCCTATTCTTTTATTGTATTATGAAGTACTATCTTCTACCTACATTCGTTCTAAAATAAATATTTTTATTAAATTATTTTGCTTGCGATTCAAAATAAGAAATAGTATTACTTTAGTTTTTCAATGGCACTCAAATCGAAATTATTTTAACATTATTTTGATATGTAGGAAATATAAAATTACTCGAGCTTGATCTTGAACATAACCAAGGTAGTTTTTTTTAGAGTGATTGGGAAGTAGTATTATATTTTCGAGAAATTCCTACATATTATTTCAGTAATACCACATGTAGTATTATATTCACATATGAGCAAATATAATATTGCATGTAATATTTATTTAATATTACAATTAAGTATTATATACTAATTCATAATAACTTTCGGGTTATTTCGATTTAATTAGAAACTTGAGGGAAAATGATTTGTCCAAAAAGAAATTTTCGGGTCAATTTTTTTTTTTCCGAATAACCAAAGTAGTTGAAGATAGAGGTGGCCGGTTCGGTTAACCGGCGGTTTACGATTACCGAACCGGCGGTTTCAACCTTGGAAATAGTCAACCGAAACCGAACCGGTTAACCGCCTAAACCGGTTACGGTTTTTTGGTTAACCGTTATATATACTCCCTCCGTTCCGCTAAGGTTGCAACATTTTGCCATTTTCGGCATTTCACTTAAGTTGCAACATTACCAAAAAAGGAAACTTTTTATTATTTTTATAATTCTCCACTCATTTTCTATCTTCCTCACAACCACTCATTATTCTCCACTCATTCTCTCTCTTCCTCACAATCACTCATTATTCTCCACTCATTCTCTCTCTTTCTCACAACCACTCATTATTTCCCTTTCTTAATTTACGTGTTTCAACATGAATGTAACAACCTTAGCGGAACGGAGGGAGTATATATTTTTTTTTCAAATTAGGTTTTTAAATAATTTTTTAACAGAATTAAAAACAGTTACAAAAAAAGTTAATTTTTTAACAGTTTTTGAATAAAAAAGTTAACTTTTTAACAGTTTTTTGAAAAAACAGTTAACTTTTTAACAATTTCTGTTAAGTTCTATACAATATATTAACATTTTTTTTTCAATTTTTCTTTGGATAAAAAAGACTATTTTAGATGTTGGTTAGTCCTGCAATTTTTTGCAAAAAGTTATATAAAAAAAGTTATGAATTTTGAAAGAAATAAAACTTAATTTTTTTTAAAAAAAATGAAAGTATATAAAAGAAAAAATGGACGGTACCCTTAAATTTTATTAATTAAAATAAAATTACAAAGAGGGGGACAACCAACCTTACCCTTTTATAAATAAGGGGGGGGGGGACATTTAGGAGCCTTTATCTCAACCTAACTATTACAATTAAATAAAAATAAACATAATCTAAAGTCTAAACTAATCTAATTAAAATAAAAATTAATCTAAAACATCATTCATTCATCAATCATCACTACTTTTCGTGGAATCCTCGACATCATATTGATATTTTGGATCCGATAATAAACGATCCTCTTCATAAGGCAAGTATTGTTGTCTTTTTTTCGCTCTAACCCAATCGCCAAGTAAGAGTTGATGTTCCAAATTTTCACTAGTTAGTTGGGAACGTCTTTCATCCAAAATATTTTCTCCAACGCTAAATGCCGATTCAACCGCCACCGTTGAAGGGGGGAGAGGCTAAGACTTCTTTTGCAACTATTGAAAGTATAGGGTAAATTTCTTTCCTTCTTGACCACCATTGTAAAACATCAAATTCATTTGAATTTGGTCATGATTTAATTTAAAGTTGGTAGTGAAATATGTTTCTAACTCCACGAGAATGTTTGATGATGATGAAGATGAACCTCGAGAAGGACCACGTTTTTTACTATACAAATTTGCAAAAAAACTATATGGATCCCCACTAAAAGAACTTCGTTGAGAAATAGAGGAAGCATCTTCATGTTGTTGACTTTTAGAAGGGTTTTCATATAAGGCATTATACTCGTTAAAAAGGTTCACCAAATCATTTTTTGTATTTTGAACAATGATTGACGGAAGTTCATTATCACCGTCACCATCGGGATATAACTTCAAATAATAATAAGCTACAATACACTCTAAATCATCTAATTTGACTCGGGAATCTAATAACTTTGCAATAAAAAAGATAGACGGAATAGTGTCAAAATATTTAAGCCACTTTTCTCTCATGAAAACAATGCATTCTTTTAAAATATGACATTGTCTTAAATTGTCAAAACTAGTAACAATTGCAACACAATACTCAAGCACCAAAACGGAAGTTGGAAAATAAACTCCCGAAAAAGCCAAAGTAGCGGTATTGAAAATCTTTAACAATTCACATAAATCAGTGCATGCATTCCATTGATAAGCAAGTAGAGGTTCATTATAGCCAATTGACATAAAAAATAGCATAAGGAGATCTTTATAAGCAAAATCATCGGTTAATATTTTGTAGGTGGAATTCCACCTAGTTGGAACATCGTAAGTAAAATATTTGTCCGCCACACCTTTACTTCTTAAAAATTTGATCCATTGTTTTGTATTAATTTTTTTTAGAAATAAATTGAATACATTATCTAATTGGATTAACATAAACCTCTAATGCTTCCAAACCATCCTTAACACATAAGTTAATAATATGACATAAACATCTAATATGAAAAAACTTACCACCAAGTGAGGGTTGACCAATGGTAATTAATTCGGGTAAACTAGTCATATTAGCACTTGCGTTGTCAAATGAAATAGTAAATATTTTATTCAAAATACCATATTCAACAAAAATCTCAAACAATTTTGCACAAATATTTTTCGCGGAATGCGGTGGCTCAAAATCTTTATAAGCAATTAATATTTTTTGGATAGTCCATGAATTATCTATCCAATGTCAAGTAACGCCCAAATACGTATTTTTTTGCCAATGATCACTCCAATCATCGGCACAAATTGAAAATTTATTTTCTAAATTTGATAAAACACCAATTAAATCTTTTTTATATCTTTTCACCACTCTAGTAATATCACGTACGAGATTCGTACGTGGTACTTTCGTGGCGGCGGAATTTAAAGAAAGTCGAACAAAATTTCCATAAAAATCATCATCCGCAAAATTAAAAGGAAGACCTTTAACGCAAACTAATTTGGCTAGTTCATCCCTATAAACCCACTTATCAAATTTAAAAAGGACGGAAGGGGAAGACGAACCTTGTGCACCCGAACCCGAACTATGTTGTTGATATTGTAATTGAGTTTGAGTAGTGGAAATGCCAAGTTTCTCGGGATATTTTGACGCGGTATGCCCGTTGACTGTCACATGCCCTCCGCCTCTTTTAAATGAGTAAACTTTATCACAATAGTTGCAATGTGCTTTTAAATTATAGTCATCTTCGGGAGTAATTTTTCTTTTTGTGAAATGGATCGCGAAAGTATCGGATTGCGGCTCTCTTTTTCTAGGAGGTTGTCCCCGATCTCGACCACCTCCCCTATTAGCTCGGCCCCCTACCCCTCCTACTACCACCACTTTCAATTTCAAAAGCTTCTTCTTCCTCACTTTGTTGGGTAGTATTTAGATTTTGATAATCAAAATCATCATTGGGGGAGGAAGAACCAACATGTTTCTTGCCTAAATTGCTTCTTCTTTGGTTTGAAGCCATTTGGGTTAGGAAAAATGAAGATTGAAAATGAAATCTAGCTTAAAAATGGATGAAAATGAAGAAAAACACTAATTTTGTTAGAAAACTAACTGAAAATGAGGTAATATTTAACTGAAAATTGGACAAGAGTAAGAGAATATGTGAATATTTGAGAGTAGAAGAGAAAGAGTAGAGAGAAATAATGTGAAAATAAAATGGGAGGAGGGAGGTGATATTTATAGTTAGTTTTAATGCTTTTTTGTAATTTTTTTTTATTAAATCAATCTTTACTAACTAAACTAACTGGAAAGGGCCAACCGGCCAAGGGGCCAACCGATATCGGCCAGGGGGGGACAGACGGTCAGGCAGGCGCCAGGCTGCCAGCCGGCCCAACGGGCAAGGCAACGATCATCTCTCAACGGTCATATGACTGTTTGAAATGAATTTCAAATGTCGGTTAATTGCCGGTTAAACCGGCGGTTTACTGGTTTCACAAACCTCCCAGCCATAATCGAACCTCCAAAAAACAGGTTTCAGTTAAACCAGTCCGATTCAACCGCGTTGATCGGTTTTCCACGATTTTGAATCGGCCGATTAGCCGGCCCGGTCCGATTTTTGGCCACCTCTAGTTGAAGACTCCCAATGTACTGCAACTTGACTTGGATCTGAGTGTGTTGTTAATTATTTCATTAGACCCCCATCTCAAATCATTTTTTATAAAAGCTAATTCAAGATCCAAAAGTCTACTTTCAAATAGAGACTAAGATCAAAATTCCATAAAAATTTAAAACCTAGGTATAAAAGTAATTTTAGTATTATATGAACGAATTGCTTAATAAAATTTGATATTTTTTTTATTTTTTAAGAAAAGGTGATTTTTTTAAAAAAATACTTTTATATGAGTTGGTCTTATAAAAAATTAGTTTTTCTTAAGATAAGGAAAAACGTGTTTTCCAAAGCGCTGTTCAAAATAAACGGTGGCGACTTTGTAATTACAGACAACCATGTTCAAAATAAACGGTGGCATTTTTGTAATTACTGGCAACCATGATAAATGCCAGTGTTAATATTACAAATGACCAGTGATTTCATACTGGCATTTTATAAACATGAAACTGACACTTTTTACATGGGCACTTTTATATACATGAACTGGCACTCTTCATACTGACACTCTTTTACACTAACACTGACACTTTGTTACACTAATATTTTTGCTGGCTCTCAAAAATACAAGCACTGGCATTCAAAAATACATGGACTGGCATTTGAAAACACATTTACTGGCACTCAAAAATGCATATACTGGCACTCAAAAACACTGATAATTATTTTTGCTGATATTCAAAAAAACATGAACTGGCATTCAAAAAAAAAAAATGGACTGGCATTCAAAATTACATGAACTGGCATTCAAAAATACATGGCATTCAAAAATTATATGAACTAGCATTCAAAATTACATAAACTGGCATTCAAAATTACATAAACTGGCATTGAAAAATACATGAACTGTCTGATGGCTCTCAAAAAACACAAACACTGGCACTCATAAAAACATATACCGGCACTTCAAAATAACCTACACTGGCATTCAAAATCAGGTAGGCTGGCACTCAAAAATCCCAAATGATTTGTTCGGCTCTCTGTTCGGATCATTCTCAGCAAAGGAACCAGCGTTAGATGACGGCTTAGGGCTAGAATAGGAATGAAGACGATTGGTTTTTGGTGTTATTGAGAGGGATTTGGGCAGGAAGAGACGGAGGTTGCTTGGCCGGAGTAGGAGGGCGTCGGCTTAGGGCTAGAATAGGGCCGGAGAAGATGGTGAAGAAGGTCAGTTGTTGGCGATTGAAGGAGAGTTGGAGGTCGTCGGTTGGTTTCTGGGATCGGAGAGGGGATTGGCGTTGCCGGAGAAGGAGAAGACGGTGAGGGCGATTGCAATTGGGAAAATTGGAGAGGTCGTCGGTAATGGATTTGGTGAGGGAGATCGGTGAGGACGAAGAAGACGCAGAAATCTTCCCCTTTTTTTTTTTTTTCTCTTTTTTAAAAAAGGGGATCAACACATTTCACCGCTCCCCCCTTGATGCACTTCACAGAGGCGCCTAGCTATGCTAGGGAGGGCAATGTCATTCCCTCTAACCACTGGTGGGGGAATCGAACCCATGACCTCCAGGTTGAAAGCCATGAACTCTAACCATCAGGCTAAGACCCCACGTGCAGAAATCTTCCCCTTTGCGTATAGAGAGAGAGGAGAGAGAGAGAGAGGTTATTATCTGTGTGTAACTGTGTGTTGTTATTGAGGAAGACGGTAAAATACGTTTTTTATTAAGTTAACAAAAAATGCGTTTTTTACAAGTTTTTGGCCATTTATATAGCTAGATTTAAAAATAATTTTAATTTTATAACTTTGGCATAAGTAACGAACAGGGTTGGACAGGGTTAATGTACTTATTTTTTTAGAATTTCGCATCTCACCTCCTGAGTTTTTATTAATTTGTTATGCAGTGTTCCGGAGTTCTTGGCCCGTTGTTAATTGGACCGGGTTCAGCGATCCAGCAACCAATTACGCCTCGACCGGGGCTTCATACTGGATTACCTCAATCGAAAGTCTGCCACTTGACTCCCGGTACGTTTCTCCAGGAGTCGCCGCCGGTGTTCCCAATTCGTCCTATCGTTTTCGGCCGGACCCTTCAGCCTTAGTGAAACAGCGATAGTCAATCAGGTAAGCGTCTGAATCTTTCAAAATTTCAGTAGGACATGATGCTGCGTTACCTGCGGTTTGATTACGGTGAAAAACGCAAATTGAAAATTTTTGTTGATTTTTTTTTTTGTCACAATGAGTGCAAGCCTGCAATTGTTTGGCCTGGTATACAAATCACATTTCCTAAGAGAGTTTCTGACCATGGAATTTAAGGGCTTGAATTACCATCAAAGCTTGTTAATTGAAATTTTGAATCATGTTTTCCCCAATTCAGATATCTGGTGTGAATTTTGTGTTACACAATAGAGCAGTAGGTTTGTGGAAAGTCTGATTTCAGGCTTACTGTATGTTTGTACTTGTAATTATTTGTACATACTTATGTTGTTTCTAAATAATTTTGGTATAGTTGTTGAATCTTCATGTTTACTGAAATGAGGTATAATCTAAATAAACATATAATTAGTCATCGAGAAAGATTGATGATACTGAAGTGAGAGGAAGTATATCATCGGCTTTGGAAGTTTCTCTCAGTTTTTTTTTTCCGAATCTGTTCCAAGCATTTCTTTCATGAGGTTGCGGTTTGTTTGGGGGGGGGGTGTTGTATCTAATTGTTAATTTTTTCTCGAAGGAATATTCAAGACCCTTCATTGGACCCCCCGGATAGGGGGAGAGCTCTTGTAACACCAAGTGGACTGCTTTTACAAAATCTTACTACTCCCTTTATCCTAGAAATTTGTCACACTTCGACTTTTATGGCCAACTCAATCGAACTTTGACCATAATTTTATGAAAACCTATTATCCTTGTGCAATTCTAAAAATTGTTATTGACTCTATTATTGATAGAATCATAGAATCAATAACAATTTTTAGAATTGCATAGGGATAGCTAGATTTTCATAAAGTTGTTGTCAAAGTTTCATTGAGGTTATTATGAAAGTTAAAGTGAGACAAACTTTCTGGGAAAGAGGGAGTATTCAGTTTTCAGGCATTAGTTCCTTCCTTTTATGGCTTTCCATTTGTATGCTTAGTCATGGATAGGGCTTCAGATCTGGCCCGGCTGGCAGCGAGATGTGTATACCACATCAATTTTTGCTGAATTGTAAAGCATCTATATTTTAATGGTGTCTCTTACATCGGATCTTTCTTATTGCAAGAAAGTGGGAAGGTCACATACCAAAGCATTATTATTTATGCATAATGTAAAAATGAAATTGTAAAGTATTTAAGAAATGATAATATCATGCCTCCTCATCACTCTTTATTTCTAATTTTTTTTGTAACAGTGCCTTCCCATTTCGTAGTGTATCTTGCTTAGAAGATTGAAAATGTGTATCAGCTTTCTTTACTGATGAAAACCAAATTATTAACAAAGAAAGGAATTTTTCGTAATGGGCGTTTCAGAAGTTGATTAATTTTGTTTTTCGCCAACTTAATATTCTAAATGTAACGTAGGGGGAGGGGATCGAACCCTTGACCTTCAAAGGGAAGCAAGGGTCTATGCCATCTAAGCCAAGGCTCATTGGCTTGATTTATGTTTTTCTTTACTGTCTGCCGTTATTTAATTGTTCCCTGGCTAAGTCTAAGCTTTCCAATTAATTTACCTGGTTTCAGGTCAAATCTTGGCCAAATATAATGGAAGCTAAGTTCTTTCGTTTTCTTAAGATTGTGGGTGTTGGTTTCAAAGCCAGAGCGGAATCAGAAGGGCGATTATTATACCTCAAATTGGGATACAGCCATGAAGTGGAACTGGCAGTCCCTCCAGCAGTTCGTGTGTTTTGCTTCAAGCCTAACATAGTCTGCTGCACTGGAATAGACAAGCAAAGAGTACATCAGTTTGCAGCTGCTGTCCGTAGTTGTAAGCCACCTGAAGTTTATAAAGGCAAGGGTATTATGTATATTGATGAAGTTATTAAGAAAAAACAGGGAAAGAAATCAAAATGACTGCTGAGCTTCAAATTTTGGTGGCTGGTACTCTTGGATCGCATAGATTAGAAGTTGTTTTACATTATAATGCGCGGGTAAGAGGCGTTTTACATGTAATGTTCACGTGTCTTATTGAGTATTTGACTTTTTGCATCATAATGCAGGTTGGATATATGACCTTTTCCCATGACATGTTCATGTATCTTATTGTTAGTTTCACATTTATTTTGTCACCAAATCTCTTGTACCACTTTTGTATACAATATTGTGTACTACTAATGATCTAACAGTTATGCATTATTGTGAACATCGTTGGCTCACTAGTAATTTTGTACTAGCTATCATATGAATTTACTAGTGTTCAATGTTCAATATAATAGGGCAGGTGTGCACAGATGATCCAACCGTTGATGCCAAATGATTGGTGAGAAAACAGCAAAAGCGGAAGGAGTTGAGGCAGCATTATTAAAGACATTGGAGGTGATCGGATATAGATCTCCCCGACTCTCACTTCTCATAAGGCGGCTCCCCGTCTGGAAATCCTTCACAGAAAAATAAAAAGTGTCAAATTCTACCGAAATGGAGTTATCAACAGTAGACTTTCGAACTGACACAAGTTTTTTTTTGACTATTTTAGGTGCAAGAAGGACATCATTTAAATTGAATGGGGGATTCGGGAAGGGAAGGGATGTGTGCCCATAACCAATAATAGGGAGAGAATGACCATTAACAACAATGATATTACGATCGGTGCTCAAATTAGAATAGGAATTAAGAGTACCTGCTGACGGAGTCATATGGTTGGTAGCCCTCGTGTCCATATACCAGTTGGTATCCAGAGGTGTAAGGCCAAGAGTGTGCATAGCCGATTCGATGTCAATCAGAGAAGAAGTTGTTGCTGCAACAAAGGCATGAGGCGGCCTAGGACCAAGAACACCCGTCTGTGGTCGAGAAGGTCCAAGAGTGAGTCGTGCCCATGAAACTAGATTAGAGGGATAAGGGCAAGGGGGAATTTCCCATGGCCAGTTCCAACCACTACACAAGATTGCTGCCATGGTGAAAATTGTCCTGGAGCCAGAGATCCACCACCAAGAGTCCCCGAAGCCTATTCACCACCATTGCCCTTGCCATTAGCTTTACAAGAATTTTTCCCACTGTTGTTATGTTGATATGGGCTTTGGCCCAAATTGTGAGCAGCCCATCATAGTAAGCTGCCCATTCGTTTGTCAAGCCCTGTTAACATTGTTTCCAGCGTCTTCTTGATTAAATTAAGAAGTGTGAATTTGACTCTTTCAATATTACGTTCACTTCTGGTTGGTACTCCGGCGATTTCGCCGCTTCATTCCTCTTCCTTCGCGGCTGATTTGGTCTATCGGGTAAGTGTATCCTATCTGATCTTCTTCTTCTTCTTATCTCTTCTCCCCTTCAGCCCCTATTTAAACCCCCACACCCTCCCTTTGCAGCCATCAAGAACACACGGTCTATACACACTTTTGGGGTTTTCTCTTTCGGGTAAATAGAGAGGGTTTAGTGAGCTTGCAGAGGTATATTTGAGAGTTCTGTGAGGTGGTTCGAGGTTCATATCGATTTCTTCTACTCTCAATTTCTGTCTAGGTGCTCTTCCTCAGTTAGGTCTTTAATCTGTCAGTGTGTGTGTGTTGGCGAGGCATAACAGAGGAGTGTGGGTTGTGGTTTTTTGGGTCGGCTGGTGTTGCCTTTTGCTGTGGCTGCCGGAATTTGTTTGGGTCTGTATTGGGCGTTTTTGGACTGCGTTGCTGCCTTCGGTTCATAATAACTTGCCTTGGATCGGTGACCTTGGATTGTGGCTGGATTTCGGATCAAAAGGATACTTGGGCCTGAGCCGATTACTTACTCTATTTTTTCTTCTGTTTAAATTCAGTTTTATTTCCTGTTTACTTAGTATTCAATCTTCCATTATTCTGCAGTTACTGATTATGCTTTATTTCCTTGTTTGTGCATTGCTTCCGCTGTTGCAATCCGAGGCTGTTCTTGTTCGTGAATATTGGTAAGAAATCTCAACAGTGGTATCAGAGCCAGGTTCCGCTTTTGCGAACGGTGAACGGTAAAATAAGAAACCTAGTAAAAGGTTTCTTGGGTAAGGAAAATAAAATCATTTTGTTTGTTATTCAGCTGTGGTGTTTTTGAGTGCTTTGATACTTGCTTTATTACCTTATATGTTTCTTTTTTAATTAGAAATTCACTATTGTTATGGCTGCTAATGTTTATATGATGGAGCCATTCAATGGCAAAGGTGATTTTTTAATTTGGCAACAAAAAATGAAAGGTATTTTGATTAAAGAAAAAGTGTTTAAAGCTGTAACTCAACAATTTGCTGAATCGGATACTCAGGAATTAAGACTTGAAATGGATGAAAGTGCTTATTCTTCGATTATTTTAAATTTATCTGCTGCTGTTATTAGAAAAGTTGGTAAACATGATAATGCTAAATCTCTTTGGGATAAACTGGAAGCAGTATATGTTGAAACATCATTACCTAGTAAGATGTTTTTGCTTGAAAAGTTTTTTCAGTTTAAATTGGACTTAAACAAAGACATGGATGATAACATTGACCGGTTTACTAAACTTGTGCAAGACATTAAGCAAACAGGTGATAAGAACATTGATGAATATACTCCTATTGTGCTCTTAAATGCTATACCTGACTCTTATGCTGATGTTAGATCTGCGATTAAGTATGGTAGGACTGAAATTGTGCTTGATACTGTGATTAACGAGATAAAAAGTAAAGAGTTAGAATTAAGAGTTAATAAGGGTAAATCATCTAATGTTGGTGAGGTTAATGTGGTGAGAGGACGACCTACTCACAGGAATAATAATCAGAATAAGCAACATGACAAGACTGAATCCAAGATAAATAATGAGAGGAAAAGAAGTAAGTCTAGGATCGGTAAAAGTAATGTAAAATGTTACAATTGTGGTGAGACGGGACATTTTCGTAAAGAGTGTCCTAATCCCAAAAAGAAGAATCAAGACTTGCAAATTGACTGTAATTTTGCTTCCGGTGAAAATGAGCCTTCTGTTTTTATGGTTACTGAAACTGTAGTGAATTATGTTCATTATGTGAAAAATGAATGGGTTGTTAGATTCTGCATGCACGTTTCACATGACACCTGATAAAAACATATTTCATACTTATAGTGATATGAAAAGTGGCTCTGTTTCTTTAGCTAATGATAAAAAGTGTCAAATTGCTGGTATTGGAGACGTTTGTCTCAAGTTTGAGTCTGGTTCTTGCTTAACGTTGAAAGATGTGCGACATGTGCCTGAATTAGCTAACAATCTCATGTCTTGTGCATCTTTAGAAAATGATGGGTTAGAAGGGAAATGGTGTAATGGGTGCATGAAAATCTTGAAGGGGTCTCTTGTGATTTTCAAAGCTGAAAAGATTAGAAATTTATATGTTTGCACTGCTGAACCAATGACTGATTATGCTAATGTTGTAAAAGTTGATAAAACTGATTTGTGGCATAAAAGACTTGGACACATGAGTAATAAAGGTTTGAAAATTTTGAATAAAAATGGTGTTTTTGGTAAAGATAAAATTTCTGATATGCCTTTCTGTGACTCTTGTGTGATGGGTAAGCAACATAGAGTATCTTTTCCCAATCCCCCTAATCCCAATCATTGTTCGAGTAAAGCAATTCTTGAGTATTTACATGCTGATGTATGGGGTCCTGCTAGTGAGACCACTCAAGGTGGAAATAGATATTTTTTTATCTATAATTGATGACTTTTCCAGAAAAACATGGGTGTTTTTAATGAAAAATAAATTTGATGTTTTTGATAATTTCAAAAATTGAAAAGTCATGATTGAAAATCAAACAGGTAGAAAAATTAAAGTGCTTAGGAATGGTAATGGACTTGAATTTTGCAATCATAAGTTTGATAACTTTTGCTTAGAAAATGAAATTAAAAGGCATAAGACTATGCCTTATACACTTGTTGAACGTATGAATAGAACTCTATTAGAAAAAGTTAGAACCATGCTTGCTACTTCTGGTTTGTCCAAACGTTTTTGGGGTGAGGCAGTGATGACTGTCGCCTATCTTATAAATAGGTCTCCCTCTCGTCCCTTTAAATGGTAGATGTCCCGAAGTCGTTTTTTCTGGAAAACCCGTTGATTATTCAAATTTGAGGATTTTTGGTCAGGCCGCATATGCCCATAAGAAAAATGATAAACTTGAACCTCGGACTGTGAGGTGTATTTTCTTGGGATACCCTGAGGGTGTCAAGGGGTATAGATTATGGGTAAGGGAGGAACCGGGTTTCAAAGTGATCATTAGTCGTGATGTTGTGTTTAATGAAACCGAGTTTCCTTGCTTAAATAATGTGCCTCCCTCCCCCGCTCCAAATACGGTGGAGCACTCTTATGTGCCTATTCCTGCAATTGTTAATGAGCCTGTTACACAACCTGATGTGATTCCTCCTGTTGATAATCCTATTGATGTGAATGAGCAAAATATTGATGTTGAAAATGAAGATATTGAAAATAATGAGTTGCCTGATTTGAATGACTACCAACTTAGTCGTGATAGACCTAGACGCATATCTAGGCAACCTGCCCATTTTCATGATTTTGATATGACTTCATTTGTGTTTAGTGTGTTTGAATCTATTGATAATACTGAGCCTAAAACCTATAATGAAGCTTTAAATTCTGCTAATAAGAATGAGTGGATTAATGCTATGAATGATGAAATGAATTCTTTGCATGTTAATGATACTTGGACTTTAGTGCCTAGACCGAAAAACTGTTCTATTGTTTCTTGTAAGTGGCTCTATAAAGTCATGAATGAATCCGACTCTGTTAGATTTAAAGCTAGACTTGTAGCAAAAGGTTTTACTCGTAAAGAAGGTATAGATTACACCGAAATATTTGCTCCCGTTGTTAAATTCACAACCTGTTAGGATTATGCTTGCTTTGGTGGCTCAGCCTTAATTGGGAAATGAAACAAATGGATGTTAAACCGCTTTTTGCATGTAGATCTTGATGAAAAGATTTATATGAAGCACTGAGGGTTATATTGATAATACTTGTCCCGATTATGTGTGTTTGCTAAAAAGTCGTTATATGGGCTTAAACAAGTCTCCTCGTATGTGGAACTTGAAATTTGATAAATGCATGCTAGATTTAAAATTCCAAAGAAAGTGCTTATGATCATTGTTTATATTTCAAGAATGATACGAGTATGCCTGTTTTCTTGCTTATATATGTTGATGACATGCTTCTTATTAGTCCTTGTTCTAAATCCGTAGAGAATGTTAAAAATTGCTTCGAGTGCTAAATTTGACATGAAATATCTCGTGATGCTAGTAAGATACTTGGCATGAATATAATCAGAGACCGTGAATTATCTGTTATTTACTTGAATCAAAGTTCATATGTTGAAAAGATTTTAAGTAAATTCTCTATGAAAGATGCTAAGTCTGTTAATACCCCTCTTGCTTCCCATTTTGTGCTTAGTAAAGAGCAGTGTCCCCAAAATGACTTGGAGCTAGACCAAATGAAAAATATACCTTACTCGAATGCTATTGGTTCTGTTATGTACTTAATGGTTAGTACCCGTCCTGATATTGCTTATGCTATTTCGTGTTTAAGCCGTTATATGTCAAATCCTGGTTTGCCCCATTGGCAAGCGCTTAAATGGTTGTTAAGGTACTTAAAGCATTCGATAAGTTATGGTTTGAAATTCACTAAGTGTGATGAAGGTATAAAATTAGTTGGTTATGTTGATTCTAATTATGCTAATGATAGGGACAATAGAAAATCTACCACTTCATATGTGTTTACCTTATGTGGCTCTTGTATTAGTTGGAAATCTCAGTTACAGCCAATTGTGGCTTTGTCTACGACAGAATCTGAATATGTGGCTATGACCGAGGCTATAAAAGAGGCCATATGGCTTAAGGGTTTACTTTCAGAAATTGGTTTTCTAAATGATAATGTGGTAGTATTTTCTGATAGTCAATCTGGCATTCAATTGGGCAAGAATCCTGTTTTTCATGATAGAACTAAGCATATAGATGTTAAATTTCATTTCATTCGTGATGTGATTGCTAAAAATATAGTTTATCTTGAAAAAATTGACACTAATTTTAATCCTGCTGATATGGGAACTAAGTGTTTACCTGTTTCAAAATTTTTGAACTGTTTGAAAATTTTGAATTTTGACACTTCATGTTGATGTTCGTGTTAGTTTGTCCCAAAAATCCTCTTCTTTACTTTGTGTGAAGTTGGGGTGTCTAGTTTCGTTCCTTTCTATGTGATAGGAATAAACTAGATTTTTGCCTTCCGTACTTTGTTCTAACTTTGTGTTGGATCAAGTGCCGAAGGCTAAGGCGATGATGAATATGCCCTGTAAGTGTATCCTATGAGTGCATCATGAATTGTACTGGTGTCATGAACCGGCACTTGATCCAAGGTGGAGAATGTTGTTATGTTGATATGGGCTTTGGCCCAAATTGTGAGCAGCCCATCATAGTAAGCTGCCCATTCGTTTGTCAAGCCCTGTTAACATTGTTTCCAGTGTCTTCTTGATTAAATTAAGAAGTGTGAATTTGACTCTTTCAATATTACATTCACTTCTGGTTGGTACTCCGGCGATTTCGCCGCTTCATTCCTCTTCCTTCGCGGCTGATTTGGTCTATCGGGTAAGTGTATCCTATCTGATCTTCTTCTTCTTCTTATCTCTTCTCCCCTTTAGCCCCCATTTAAACCCCCACACCCTCCCTTTGCAGCCATCAAGAACACACGGTCTATACACACTTTTGGGGTTTTCTCTTTCGGGTAAATAAAGAGGGTTTAGTGAGCTTGCAGAGGTATATTTGAGAGTTCTGTGAGGTGGTTCGAGGTTCATATCGATTTCTTCTACTCTCAATTTCTGTCTAGGTGCTCTTCCTCAGTTAGGTCTTTAATCTGTCAATGTGTGTGTGTTGGCGAGGCATAACAGAGGAGTGTGGTTTGTGGTTTTTGGGTCGGCTGGTGTTGCCTTTTGCTGTGGCTGCCGGAATTTGTTTGGGTCTGTATTGGGCATTTTTGGACTGCGTTGCTGCCTTCGGTTCATAATAACTTGCCTTGGATCGGTGACCTTGGATTGTGGCTGGATTTCGGATCAAAAGGATACTTGGGCCTGAGCCGATTATTTACTCTATTTTTTCTTCTGTTTAAATTCAGTTTTATTTCCTGTTTACTTAGTATTCAATCTTCCATTATTCTGCAGTTACTGATTATGCTTTATTTCCTTGTTTGTGCATTGCTTCCGCTGTTGCAATCCGAGGCTGTTCTTGTTCATGAATATTGGTAAGAAATCTCAACACCCACGATCAAATCCACCACCATTATGAATCTTGTTCCCTTGAATGTTGCTACGCTGACCACCATTGGACACGTGAAAAGAAGTCACCTGATCAGAACCAGCAGAGGAGCCCCTAGCTGTATGTGCAACCATAACCGCCCATGTTACAATTCTTTATTTTAGTCCAGCCTCCTCAAGTGTTAGCATCGACTGGGCTTGATGAAACTGAGGTAGTGGGTCTGTTTTCCCGATCAAAGTAGCAATCCCATTGTACCCGGCGGTAAGCCCTGCAACCATCTGCAATACCAACCTATCATTGGAAATCGGAGACCCGACAATCTTCAATTGGTCAGAGAGTTGCTTGAGGTGTGGCAGTATGACGAGGCAGAGGAGAAATCTTCCATAAAGGTGCGAGAGAAATCTTGCTTGTTTTGGTAGAAAAAACAATAGTGTAGAATCTTAACTTTGACAAGTGTATGGATTTAAACAACAAGGAGGGGACTATGGAATTCGATTAAATGGAACAAAGACATGAAAGTAAAGAGTGACACAACGATTTGTTAACGAGAAAAACCTTAGAGATGATAACCTCTTCGAAAAAAACCCCGGGAGTTAGGTCTCCAACCTTAAATGTTTCACTATGAGAATTGAGATTACAACTGTGAAAGATGATGGAGAGGATTACAAATGATGTGTGTGTAGTGTGTGTAAAAGAACGTGTATTTTTTCGTCTCCATCTCCCCTTAAATAAGAACAATTATGAACGGGTAAGAAGTAGTTCCTATAATCTCGGCTTCCAAGCTTATCTCCTCAACGTCCACAAGACCAAGTCCACTAAGCCGTTGAAGATAGGTTGAACGTGTTTGAAAGTATCCCGTATTTATCTCTCTTATTTACTGTAAAAAAATAATAATAGAAATATTAAAAAAATGAATTAGTAAATATTAAGTAATACTTACAGTGGAATAACATCTTGACATGCAGGAGCAACTGAAGATGTCACCATGCTGAAAAATACCCACAACAATTTGTCCCCAAAAATATTTGTCTATCCTGGCAACTGAAGAGGCAAATGTTTTTTCAATAAATACTCAACTGCCAGCTTGCATGATTGGACGGGTATAATGATACGTGGAGGTAATGGACGGTTGGGGAGTTAATTTAGGGAAAAGTGGTTTTTGGAATTAGAGCCCTTTTCAAATTAAATAACCGCTTGGATGGTTCCTTAATAAGCTTCTCAAACCTTCCATTCCGTTTGCGTTGCTCCCTGTAAGGTAAAACTTCTCTGTTCTTACTTTTCTCCATTGTTTGCTTCTCTTGCTTACTTGTCAACCATGGGTAGGACTAGGTGGAGTTTATCCAAAACCAAGAGTGCGCCGCTTCCACAAGGTTTCATAGAGATTAATCTTGAGGATTTCGCTTGTGAAAATCTCCTTGCCAAGCCAGACGAGGAGACTTGTGTGTTTAGCGATGCCCAAATCGAATCACTAAAACAACAATGCTACTTTCCTAAAGGTGCTATCTTTCACCCTTTTTCTGTCAATCTTAGGTCTAATTTGGTTTCCAACAAATGGGTTTATTTTCTTGAATACCTTTTCCTTCTAGGGTTTAGCTATCCTTTCCCGTGTTTGGTTTCCGAATTTTTTCAAAAGACCCAACTTGCTTATCCTCGATTGATGCCTATGGCTTGGAAAATTTTTGCCTTTATTATCAAAGTCAACATGGAAAACGGTCTAAACCTAGGGCTTCATGAAATTGCTTACTCGTATGATTTTCAACCTTTTGGGTCAAAAAGGTATCTTTTTAAGAAGAGATCGGGTAGGAATTCCCTAATGAGCACTACGTCTTCAAGTGATAGGGGATGGAAAAATAGATTTTTCTTTGTTGATAGGGCATCTATTGAAGGAGGGAATGAAATACCCAGCGAGTGGAATAAGGGAGGTACTTCAATTCCTAACTTTGTGATTTTCTGATTTTGAGACAAACTAAAATCGTAATTGCTCTTTACCTTTTTTCAGATATTGATTGGGGAGAGCTTTTCCCACCAGCAGAAGATACCTTGGCAAAAATTGACGAATTCTTCAAACATCCTTTGGACAAGAGATCTCCTAGAGGTCTGCTGGAATCACCTTTGGTTGTTCAAGAAGACCAAAAAGCATCAACTTTCGTCATCATGTCTACAGGTAAGCATGTTGTCTCTTTATTTTGTTTCATCAATCTGATGCGTAATACTTTTTGACATTTTCCATATGTTGATGCAGTTTCCAAACCAGTTGTCTCAGGGTCAGACTTTGATCTTGATGACATTGATGCCATATTCGGAGACTCCTCTCTTAGGATAGAGATGAAACCACCACCAGTTCCTATGAAGATCCCTGTATCGGATGAGAGCACTGGTATTGGCTCTAGGGTGAAAAAGAGGAAGTCAATACAAGAGGAAGTGATTGAAGTTGTTGATGTATTTGAAGGTCTGCCTATGGAGGAATTTAAGAAGAATTTTATAAGTTTTGCAGCTGGGGTAAGATGTTACTATCCATTCTTTCACCGATCTTGAGTTTCCATAATATCCTTTGATACCAACTTGTTTATGTCACAGGCCATGGGACATGTGGAAGAATTGATGAAGGAACATGAGGTGTTTAAGAAAAAGTCCAAATCAGAGGCAGCATTGGCAAAGAAAGAAAAGATTTTGTTGGAGAACAAGGTGAAGGCGCATGAAAAAACTTTGGAACAACAGGCTAAGACGTTGGAGGAGCAGGAGAAGACTGTGAAGGATTTACTGGACAGTTTGGCAAAAAGTGAAGAAGACCATCTTAAGGAGGTTGACGGAGTAAAAGATTCTTGCAAAATAGCTGTTGCAAAAACTATTTTTCAGTGTAGGATCAAAATGATAAAGGAGTTCCACGATGGGAAAGCTCAGAATTGCGATATCAACAAGGAATATGCCCATTTAACCAAACTGACAGGAGAGCCAGTGGATGAGGGAGAAGTGTCATCCAGCCCACATGAAGCAATTGTGAAGGAAGCAGCGGAGATTGGAGACGTTACTCCTAAAGCAACATCTGAGGCGGATGCCCTCTGAAAAAAAGGTAAAACAAGTTTGTTTTGTTTTTTTGGTTGGTACTACGGGGGTGGAATCCCAAAGACAATTTTAATTCTGCTTGGTTTGTAATAGGTCCATAAGGATCGAAGACAATTTATTTTAAGTGTTGGGTTGGTTCAACACTTTTGTTTTTTAGCTTTAGTAGTTTGGATGTTGGATTACTGCCTTAACATTTATGGATGTTCTTATGGTAGCTTTAAAAAAATTATGGTTTGGTAATTTTCAAGCATGTCAAGGCTTGGTATACTTTTGATGAAATTTTCTTTGGATGATCACATGGTTAGTTCGTAAGGTGACATGATAGTATGTCAAAACAGCAGATACTTAAGATGATACGTACATGTCATAACCACAAGAATAAAACATAAGATCAATCATTTAACTGAGTGGGAATGGGTAAGCTATATGGGTTTACCCATATAGGCCAACCCCACACCTCAATTAAAGAGATAACTTGCACTTCAGGCGAAGGTGTGGTAACCTAACATCTCAAGAAAGAGGTAATTAACTCTTTAAACCTTAGAAGGGATTATGTACCTTTACTTGAGAAGAGATGGCCAGTCTCTGACGGAGGAGAATTTATTGTCCTTTTGACTTTGAGTACTTTTGACATGTCCCCATTCTCGTATGTCAACATCTCGCAATACATAGACATGTTAGAGATGGACATCAACTATGTTGATGCCCCTCCACAAAGTATGTTAGTGACATCTTAATTTGCAGAAAAGTAAAATGAAAAAATAGTAAATAGGGGAATGAAAGACTACACATATTAAATAAAGGATTGTCCATACCTGGGATGAGGTTAGTTTAAGGAAGGCGTTGTCTAGATGTAATACATTTTAAGGTGAATGGCGTTCCAACTCCGTGGGATCATTTGGCCATCCAAGTTTGATAGGCGATAAGCTCCTTTCCCGGATTGTGCATCAATTAGGTAGGGTCCTTCCCACTTTGGGGCGAGCTTGCCTGCATTGAGTTCCTTTGTATTTTGGAATGCCTTTCGTAGGACTAAGTCTCCTACTTGAAACCTTCTAACCCTCACATTTTTGTTGTAAGACCTGGCTACCCTTTGCTGATATGCTGCCATCCGAATTTTGGCCATGTCCCTTAGCTCGTCTATGGTATCCAAGTCATGTGTCAAGATATCCTTATTATGCTCAGGTGTCAACAAACCGTACCTGGCTGTAGGTACAAGAACCTCTGCTGGAATGACTGATTCTGTCCCAAATACCAGTGAATAGGGAGTCTGACCAGTTGTATTCTTAGATGTCATCCTGTCAGCCCATAAAACCATTGGTAACTCTTCTTCCCATCTTCCTTTTTTTTGGTCCAGCCTCTTTTTTAAGTTGCTTATGATAATCTTGTTGCTGGATTCTGCCTGTCCATTCGCTTGAGGGTGAACAGGTGAAGATGTCACCATCTTGACTCCCCAACTATTCAAGAAATCCTGGGTTTTCCTACTAATGAACTGGGAGCCGTTATCACAAATTATCTCTGAAGGTATCCCAAACCTGCTGAATATATTTCTTTTGATGAAAGAGATAACTTCTCTGTCGCGGACTTGCACGTATGCCTCAGCTTCTACCCATTTAGAAAAATAGTCTGTCATTGCTAGTAGAAATAGTCTTCCTCCTGGGGCCCTAGGTAATTTCCCTACGATATCCATTCCCCAAATCATAAATGGCCATGGCGACATGATAGGATGTAGCAATTCGGCTGGTTGATGTAGGATGTCACCATGTCGCTGACAGGAGTCACACTTCTTTGCATACTCTGCAGCATCTCTTCACATTGTGGGCCAAAAATATCCCATTCTTAGAGCCTTGGTATACAGACTTCTGCCCCCGGTATGATTTCTACATTGCCCTTCATACAGCTCCTTTAGAACCTGGTGGGCTCGGTCTGCTTCTAGACATCTTAAGTAGTGACCTGCAACAGATTTTCTAAACAGAAGGTTATCAATAAGTATATATTTAGACAATCTTACCCTGAAGGCTCTAGCATTTTTCTCCTCAGCTGGGATCGTATCATCTAAGAGATACTTGATAATAGGAGCTGTCCAAGAAGTTACTGCTGGAGGTGAAGGTATGTCGACATCTAGAACGAACAGCTCAAGACGATCAATTGATGGGATGTCAACATGCACAATTGGGATACTTGTCTGTGAAATGCTTTTGAAGGCTGAACCTAAGTTTTCCAGGGCATCTGCTTGAGAGTTTTCCTCACGTGGAACCTGCTCCAAAGTAAATGTTTTGAATTTGGCCGCCAGAATTTTAACAATTTCCAAATATGTCGTCATCTTTGCATTTTTTGCTACGTAGGATCCGTTGTAATGGTTAACAATTAGCAAAGAATCCATAAACACCCGGATGCTTGACATCTAGGTCTTGGGCTGCTGTTAAACCTGCAATTAATGCCTCATATTCTGCTTCATTATTAGTGGCCTTAAAACTGCAACTGATGGATTGTGGTATTATGTCCCCTTGTGGCGACTTTAGTAAAAATCCAAGACCTGCGCCTCTCATGTTGGAAGCACCATCTGTGTAAAGCGTCCATATTTTCAGGATGTCATCATCTTGAAGTTGCTGAACCTCCAACTCTACTTCTCGTTGCATTGTTGGACTAAAGTCAGCCACAAAATCAGCTAGAGCTTGAGATTTTATTGCTGTTCTGGGCTCATATTTGATGTCATAGGTGTTCAATTGTACGGACCATTTAGCCATTCGACCTGACATCTCTGGTTTTCTCATAACATTCTTAATAGGATAGTTAGTACGCACAATTATAGTATGTATTTCAAAATAGTGTCTTAATTTAATAGAAGCAGTTATCAAAGCCAAAATTAACTTCTGTAAATGAGAATACCTGGTCTCCGCATCTAAAAGTGTCTTACTTATATAGTAGATGGGTTGCTGACTACCATCTCGTTCTGTCACCAAGACTTCACTTACAGTGCTTTCTGATACTACTAGGTAGATGTAAAGATGTTCGCTCTCCTGAGGTTTGGCCAATGATGGAGGGGTCGATAGGTAACTTTTGAGCTCCTGAAAGGCTTGTTCATGCTGGTCTTCCCATTAGAACTTCTTGTTCTTCCTTAGGATGTCATAGAAAGGCTTGCATCGATCAGAAGACTTTGAAATGAATATGGTGAGTGCAGCAATCTTCCCTGTCAATCTTTGGACGTCTTTGACATATTGAGGTGACGACAGGTTGACAATGGCACGAATCTGCTCTGGGGCGGCTTCAATTCCCCTTTTAGTTACCATATAGCCTAAAAACTTTTCTGCCTTCATACCAAAATTGCACTTTGCTGGATTAAGTTTCATATTGAAACAATCCAAGATGTCGAAGGCTTGAGATAGGTTGCTTATGTGATCTCCAGCTTTCTTTGATTTCACTACCATGTCGTCGATATATACCTCTATTGTGTCCCCAATCTGGTCTTTGAACATTTTGTTGACGAGCCTCTGATATGTTGCACCTGCATTCTTTAGTCCAAAAGGCATAGCAATATAACAATAGATACCTGTGGGCATTATGAAGGCGGTGTCCTCTTGATCAGATGGCTCCATCTGGATTTGTTGGAATCCTGAGGATGCATCCATAAAAGTGAGGAGCTCGTGGCCAGAAGTGGCATCAACCAACAAATCTATGTGAGGCAATGGAAAAGGATCTTTGGGACAAGCTTTGTTCAAGTCAGTAAAGTCAACACAAACTCGCCATTTCCCATTCTTCTTTTCGACCACAACTACATTCGCTAACCATCTTGGATAATCTACCTCTCAGATCATGTTGGCTTTGAGTAAACGCTCCACTTCTTCCTTGATTATCTGGTTCCTTGTCTCTGCAAATTTCCTACGCTTCTGGTGCACTGGCTTGAAACTAGGATCAATGTTGAGTTTGTGGGTGATGACATCTTTGCTGATGCCGGTCATGTCATCATGCTTCCAAGCAAAGCTCTTTGTTCTGCTTCTTAACAGGTCCTCGAGTTTTTCTTCTATATCTGGTGGGATATCACTGCCAATAAGTACCTTGATGTCTGGATTGGAAGGGTCTAGTAGTACTTCTTTCACATCGTTCTCCCTAGCTTCCAGGACTTCACGTACTTTCTTCTGCAATTGCTATGCTTGTTTGGGAGATGTTGACGCCTTCATTGAAGTCTTATAACACTCCTTGACCACCTGCTGGTCACTGTATATTTTAACGACACCCCAGGGTGTTGGGAACTTCACCCACTGATGGTAAGTGGATGGTATAGCCTTCATCCCATGAATCCACGGTCTTCCAAGAATGAAATTGTAGGATGTTGCACAATCAATTACGCAGAACCGCTCCATGGTCACCCACTGATGGTAAGTGGATGGTACAGCCTTCATCCCATGAATCCACGGTCTTCCAAGAATGAAATTGTAGGATGTTGCACAATCAATTACGCAGAACCGCTCCATGGTGTTGAGTCCTTTTGAGTAGATTGGAATCTTTACCTCTCCCACTGTTTCTTTGACTTCACCACTGAACCCTACCAACACTGAGGATTTCTTGACAATCTCCAATTCTGGGATGTTCATTTCCTTAAGGGTGCTCAACATAATGAGATTGACAGAGCTGCCTCCATCGACCAAGATACGTCTGATAGTACAATTGGCGATTTGCAAGGAAATGACTAGGCCATCATGATGGGGCTCCAACAAATTATCTCGATCACTCTCATCAAATGTGATTGGCTCCTGGCAAGGTGTCGGCATCCTGGATTGTCTTTCTGGCTTATCTTCTTTTGACTCCTTGGCATGTCGCTTCGCGGCAGAATAGGAAGTGCCACAAATTTCTGACCCTCCAATAATGAAATTGATCACCTTTAATGATGCTGGAGGAGAGACTGGTCTTTCAACTTCATGTGGAGCTTGAGCTTCAGCACTTTCTGCCTTCTTCTTTCTGGATCCCAACAACTCCTTGAGATGTCCTTTTGAGAGCAAGTAACTGATGTCCTTTCTTAGTGTGATGCAATCTTCTGTAACATGCCCAAAGTCCTCATGGTAAGCACACCATTTCGACTTGTCACGCCATCCCGTGGTCTTATCTGTCTTCTTTGGCCATCTGGCTTTGTCCCCCAGGTTGCCCATTGCACATAGTACACCTGAAATGTCAACAGAAAAACAAATCAGAAATGTTAGGCACATTGTCACTATCTTCATCCTCACCCTCTATTGAATTAATTTTTCTATTGTCAATTCTCGGATAAGGATTGGGTCGGCTGCTTCTACGATGGGATGATTCGGTTTTCCTGTCTGGATTGTCATATGTCGACATCTTGGATGAGGACTTTGATCTTCGCAGCTCATCCTCCTCTAACCTTATGAATCTCAACGCCCTGCTCCTAACACTACAAGAAAAGGGGCTATTTACGGCGCTCATTTACGGCGGTAGACATGCGTCCGCCGTATATAGCATATATATACGGCGGTTATGTCTACCGCCGTATATAATTAATATATACGGCGGTCTAGACCGCCGTAAATAAGTAAATACGTATATTTCACATGAATACGTATGAGATCGAAGTTATATACGGCGGTGTATAAGTAGCCGCCGTATATAGTTAACTATTAACGGCGGTTTATACGCGTCCGCCGTAAATGTTATTAAATACCGGGAAACCAAATTTCCCTATTCAGTTTCGCGATATCTCTCCCTCTCTTTCTCTCCTCCATAGCGGCCAGGGGCACGAAATCTCCATAGCTAGGGCAACCAACGAAGATCTCTTTCTCTCCTCCAAATCGAGTCTTGGAAGAACGGTTGGTATTTACTTTTAATTTTTTGGTTTTTATTGTTCTTGGTCTCCCTTTGATTTCTTACTCGCTCTCTTTCTCTCCCGATCTAGCGTATCTCACTCGGTCTCTCTCTCCTCCACGAAATTGAGCTTTGATTTCTTCAATCAACAACAATCGGTATACATTTCTTTCCCCTTTTCTAATTTACTTTTAATTTCTGGGTTTTTTTGTTCTTGGTGTTGTGAGTTATGTGTGTTTCTATTTATGTCGAAGAAATAGTGGCTTGGACCCTTGCTTTATACTCGCCTTAGTTCAACTTTGTTGTTGAACCGAAATGTGGGTACCTGAAGGCGTGTCGTGGTAGTATATTCGGACCCTTGTTATGGATATGATATGTTTATTAGTGGAATTTATTAATGCTTTGGATGCCTATTTAAAGAATAATAGACAGTTTATTATGGAGTACTGTATATGCTATTTACTCTCCAATCTGCTTTTTTGATTTCATCTTTATGACACCGTTATTCAACTAGTTGAATCAGACTGCATTTTTTGGTGGTACCGATGCCAATCATCCTGTAAATGCTGACTTAATTTGTTTTCTATGTTCGAACATAGCAGTCTTGTTTATTATTTGATGGATGATGGATGTTGCAGTTTGTCTCTGTTTTGGTTTTTCTCCTACCTATAGGAAAAAATATGTTCGATTTGCTTTTGGTATTCATTTGTGGTGACAGTGGCAAAGTCAATTTTTATTTTTAAAGGGGGTCAAGATTGAAAAATATATCATTTTTAGTGTACCTATTAAAATTTGAAAGTAGTGAAATGACATTTTTCAAAAATTAGGGTAAAATAGGTTGAGGTGGCTTTACCACTGTGTGGTGATAGTCTTGTTAATTGTTAATCAGAATGCTTTTTCATTCATTGGTGATAGTCTTGCTTTATACCCCGCCTTAGTTCGGCTTTGTTGTTGAACTAAGGCAAACCTTGTAAATTCCCTTAACTCTAGTGTGCCCGTAATCTCAATCTATTAGTCCATATGTTGGTGTTGCGCACTTCAAAAATAATGTTGCGCACTTCAACCTAGTTCCTAAAAATAGTTTCAAATCTTTTGTTGCATGTGCATATTCTTTTGCACATCAACCTAGTTCCTTAAATTAGCTTCTCAATTAGGGGGCTTGTGAGAGAGAACGAATGAATGTTGTCATAGGGTTATACTATATCATGGGCCCAAGTTCGACTAATAGGCTAGGCTCCAACAATGTATATTATCTATATCGAGCCAAAAGTTGTACATATTTAGACTATGTTTGTTTATGAGTTTATTTTTATTCTAAAATTTGTGTCTCTCGGTCTTATATATAGGTTGTATTTTAACGTTAAAAATATCAAGTCAAGTCATATATGGACAAAAGTTGGATTGATTTGGATAATCGAATTTCAAATGAGTATTTGTCTAGGGTTGACAACTTTCTCGATTTTGCATTCTCAAAAAAGTCTGTTGGTGTTAAAGAAATATATTGTCCTTGTAAAAAATGCGCAAATCGTTACCAAGAAGACCGTGCAACCGTGAGATCACATTGTATTGCAAAGTGGGATTTCAAAAGATTACAAGAATTGTATTAGGCACGGGGAAGAGTACATGTCGGCGCGTAAGAATGATAATAATGATAGGACAACTGAAGATGGCATTGAAATTGAATTGGGCGTGCAAGATTGTATGAGGCGAATGGTACATGAAGGGATGGGTATGCCGGATAGTAACCAGCCAGGAATTGAAGAAATTGTACAATCAGATGCATCCACCGCAAAGTTTCTTAGACTTTTGAGAGATGCTGATCAAGCCTTGTGGGAAGGGTGTGATAAGTTTACAAGATACTCTCATTTATTGTAGAACTTATGCACCGGAAGGCTAATTATCGAGTGACCGATAAGGGATTTACTTCTTTATTAAAAATTTTCATTAGGGCATTGCCTCGATCGCCGAAAGTGCCAAGTTCCTATCGTGAGGCGTACAAGATGACTCAAGGATTTGGGTTTTAGTTATAAAACGTGGGACGCGTGCATTAATCATTGTATGTTGTTTCGAAATGAAACTGAAAAACTTACTTAATGTGAAATTTGTGGAGCCTCTAGATATAAGCAACAAGAAGAAGGGGGTAGCGGTGAAGGTGCGGAAACAAGTGGCAAGAATAAACTTCCCAAGCAGGTAGCGATGAAGAAAGTATGGTATTTTCCCTTAAAGCCAAGGTTGCAAAGGTTGTATTGGTCATCTAAGACCGCGACACTCATGAGATGGCATGCCGAGAAAAGAATAGACGATTGTGTGCCGAGGCATCCCGCAGACTCGTGCGTGGAAGGAATTCGATGAACGTTATCCATTATTTTCAAGTGAAATTTGAAATGTTAGATTGGGATTAGCATCTCGACGGATTTAATCCTTTCGTAACAATGACTATATCTCACAAGATACTTGGCCGGTTGTGCTTATGCCATACAATCTTCCACCTTGGTTATGCATGAAATGTACCATATTTCTTCTTGTCGGTGCTTACTCAAGGCCCAAAAGGGCCGGGCAACAAGATAGATGTGTATCTCCAACCGTTAATTGATGAGTTGAAGGAATTGTGGGAAGATGGTATATCAACTTATGATGCATCAAGGAACGAGTTGTTTACTTTACGAGCTTCACTATTATGGACAATAAATGACTTTCCTGCATATACAATGTTGTCTGGATGGAGCACTAAAGGTGAATATGCTTGCCCTTGTTGCAATGTGAGACCTCAAGCACGATGGTTGGATCATGGTGGCAAGTATTGTTATATTAGTCATCGACGCTTCTTGCCTAGGAGTCATGCTTTTCGTAAGGATAAAGGCTCTTTTGATGGTACTCATGAAGTGAGAGATAAGCCCAAGTTATTGTTTGGAACAAAATTGCTTAAACAAGTTGAAAATATGGAAACAGAGTATAAAATAGAAGATGTTATTAAAAAGAGGAAAAAAGAAGAGGGTGAGAAGCAACAAGCCATGTTGGAGAAAAGAAAGGTTCCTAAGTTGTGTCACAATTGGAAAAAGAGGAGTATCTTCTTTGAGTTGCCTTATTGGGCAAATAATCATGTTCGTCATAATCTTGATGTTATGCACATTGAAAAAAATGTGTGTGATAATGTGCTACATACTGTTAGGTACTGGGAAATCAAAAGATAATGATAAAGCAAGAAAAGACCTAAAAGTGATGAACATTCGGAAACCATTGCATCTACAAAAGCTTCCATCCGGCAAAGATATTATGCCTCCGGCTCGGTTTACAATGAGTAAGAAGCATAAAGACACATTCTTGAAAGTTCTAAAGGGAGTCAAAGTCCCTGATGGCTACTCGTCAAACATATCTCGTTGTGTACATCTAGAGGAAAGAGCTATTTGGGGTCTTAAGAGCCATGATAGTCATATTTTGCTCCAACAACTACTCCCTTTAGTTTGTTCGAAAAGCGTTGCCTACTTCGTTGTAAAAGCCATCATTGAGTTGGCAAATTTCTTTAGGCAATTATCCTCAAAGGTGAATACACTTGCTGATCTCGAAAAGATACAAGATCGGATGGTCGTCACACTATGTGCTCTCGAGAAAATATTCCCACCAGCTTTCTTTGATGTTATGGAGCACTTGCCGTGCATTTAGCCGAGGAGGCCTTGCTAGCGGGCCCAATACAATTTCGTTGGATGTATCCAGAGAGGTACATCCATATTAAATTTACTTTGAAAAAGTTAAATTCCTTTTTACATCTGCTTTAGCATAAGTAAATGTTTTTGTAGGTTTCTACTTACATTAAAATTATATGTTCAAAATCGAGCCCATCCCGAGGCCTCCATAGCTAAGGCAATTGTGGTCAAGAATGCATGACTTTTTGTACGCAATATTTGGATGACATTGAGACAAAGTCCAATCGTCCTAGAAGAAATGATGATGAAGGTGATGAGTTAGGCCGCTTTGTAGGAAAAGAAGAGGTAATTACCCTTGATTACATCACACGAGTACAAGCGCATAGATATGTGCTTTTCAATACTGAAGATGTTGAACAATACCTAGAGTAAGTGATTCCTTACATGAGGCTTACATTCCTTATATCTTTTATATTTCAAATTAATACTTAATTCATATTTTCGATCCGCTCGAATGCATCGTGTACATTTGAGGAGACATTACCTCGTAATCAACGACATCTTATAGAGAAAGAACATAATGATAAGTTTGTTAGCTGGTTTAAGGATTATGTAAGTATGAAACCACCTTCATATAATAGTTTCAATTTATCGTTTTAAATATTTTCTTATTAAATTTTATTTTTTATAAAAGGTATGCACGACGAAAGATGTAGTGCCCGAAAGAATTACGAGTCTTGCATTGGGTCCTCATATGGATGCGAGGCGGTATAAGTCTTACATAATAAATGGTTTTCGATTTCGAGTGAAGGATGTCGATAGACGGAGGAAAACTCAAAATAGTGAAGTCATGCTGAATGCAAGTGTGACAAGTTTTGCAAGCCGAAAGGATAATAATCCCATTGTAGGGGATGTTAACTTCTACGGGGAGTTGATTGAGATCCTTGAAATTCGTTATAGCAACTCAATAAGATTTGTATTGTTTAAATGTGATTGGGTTGATAACCGGACAGTGCAAGATGGAAGATGAGCAAAAATTTACTCTTGTAAACTTCAATCACAAGTTGTATAAGGATAATCGAGTTGGTGATGAACCATTCATATTAGCATCTCAAGCTGAGCAAGTTTGGTATGTTAAAGATCCTATAGAAAGTGATTGGAAAGTTGTGATGAGGATTACGCCAAGAGATAGTTTTGACATATATTCAAATGATGATAAACAAGTTGCAAATTCGATTCCACAATTGGTACCATTTTGCTCACAAAATCTGGATGAAAATGTTGCTAACGAAGAAACATCGTGGGTGCGAGAGGGAGTTGATGGGGTCGAGATTGAAACTACTAATATCAATGACCTAGATGTTGATATGGCCGATAATGATGATATTGATATGGCCGATAATGATGATGATTAGTTTGAGTAGTATTTGTTTAGATCTTATTTGCTTACTATTTACTAAGACAATGTTATTACTTAAGTTTCATGTTTCAATCAAACTTGTTATTTTTGTATGGTTGAATATTAATATTGTTACTTCTATATAATATGTATTTGTTTAGGTCTTATTTGCTTACTATTTACTAAGACAATGTTATTACTAAAATTTGTGTCTCTCCGTAAACCTAAATAAGCGTATCTCTCTGGAGTTGTCGCAAAGACGTAAACCTAAATAGATTTTTCCTAACTGGTCTGTGATGTGTAAGAGATTAGTAGAGACACATGACCATTTATTTCTTCAATGTGTGGCTGCTTGGTTCTCTATGAAATCAACTTCTTCAAAAGTATTATTTATAGAGCAAAAAAATTGCTTGTTATTATAACATGTTATAAGACTTTATCCTTTTCAATTATTTTTCTCATGTTTATATATCAAAAAAATTCTTCATTTGTTGTTTCTTTCTTTATTATTGTTCTTTGTTCTTTATTTCTTTCTTTATTATTATTCTTTATTCTTGTTGTTGTTGTTGTTGTTGTTTCTTTATTCTTTGTTGTTATTCTGTTCTTTATTCTTGTTTCTTTATTCTTGTTTGTTATTCTTGTTGTTGTTTATTCGTTGTTGTTTCTGTTGTTGTTGTTGTTGTTGTTGTTGTTGTTGTTGTTGTTGTTTCTAGGTTTCGTTCTTCTTTGTTGTTTACATTGTTGTTGTTGTTGTTGTTGTTGTTGTTGTTGTTTCTAGGCATTTTATAGGTCTTATACATGATACATAAGACCTATAATAAATTTATAGGTCTTATACATATATTATAAGACTGTTTTTGGGTCCTTTACTTGGTTTATCCAATTTTTGTGCTATAATTGAATTGTCATATGACGGATATGCCGCCAAGGAAAAATTTATTACCAGGTGAGGGCTCGAACCCTAAAGGAAGAGGGTTGGCAAAACCAACCGCCAAATGGGGTAAAGAGAGATTGATCATAATATGGAATAATTATGGTCAACCAGTTGGTGGGGAAATGGCACAATTAGCTACTCAGATAGGAATTTTTGCTAAAAATGGGGAACATTTCCCATTAACTAGAGAGTGGTCTCAGATGGACCACGAGTGCATAACTAACGTATGGAATGACGTTCTGGTAAGTTGTAATCCATATTTCTTACATAAATCTCTAGTACGTAGTCAAAAGTCTTATGATTCTCTAACAATTGTTTTTTTTTCTTTGTTGAATTGTGTATATAGGAAAATACAAATGCTCCTCCGGAGTATTACTCGGTTATGGTTCTTTCTCTCGCTAAAGCGTGGCGTGACTGGAAATACAATGTGAGACAAGCATATAATAAGTATTACTCAGTTATGACTTTGTTATGAATATTGACTCAGTTATGAATATTATTACTCAGTTGAAACAGTATTATAAGATGTATGAATCCGCCCAAGACGCATTGGCTCACCCACCCCGTGGGTGCGTTGCGGATCAATGGGCTGCACTTGTTGCGATGTGGGGTACGCCCAAGGCTCGGGTATATTTCAAATTAATCTCAATCTATTATCGTGAATGTCTTATATAAGTAGTCAAATTAATACTAATATTATCTTTTTTTTTTTCCAGGAAATATCAGAAACAAATAAATTGAATCGAGAAAAGCAATCGTGCCTGAATAGGACCGGAAAAACGTCCCATTCCAAAGTCATCAAAGAGGTTTGTCATCGTTCAATTTAGTTCTCAGTTGTCAATTCAATTAATGTTTCTTTTTGTATCGTATATAAATATATTTTTTTTGGTCAAATGATTCTATTATAAATTGTAGAGAGGCGACAAGGGATTACCAACTGATCGCTTAAGCGTTTTCATACATACGCGCACGGGCAAAACACCCGCAGATCAAGAAACCACTCAAATGATTGTAAGTTAAAGTTTCAACCTTTTCTGTTTCAGTTTTGTTATTCTATAGAATACTTTTTTCATTTCTAACTTCATTTTCATAATATTAATTAAAGTTAAAACATTTATATTGAACATGTTGTTTTTGTTACAACAAACACTTAATGATGCAGTTGAGGAGGCCGGAGGAGCAACAAAACTCTCCGCGGCGCGTGAAAATATTTTTGTTGGTATGTTTGGCTCGATGACCATGGGAGAGTTCGATGTATGGGAGGCGGTCTCGAACAAAACTAAGGTGTTTGGTAAATCCCAACCTTCTCGGGCAGCTGTAATGGAGGCGGTGGCGGGGGTCAGAGCAGATATGGAAAGACAACTTGAGGAGGAACGCCGAAAAAATGAGGAGGAACGCCAACGACTTCAGGAGCAGTTACAACAACAACTTGATGAGGAACGCCTTAAGTTACAACAACAAATTGATGAATTGAAACGTTGTTGGATGGAACGACGTGGAAATGACGGTAATGAATAGGTGTTGTGGATTTTAGACATTGTGTATTTTGGATACATTCAACAACTAATAACTTTTTTGTATAATGGTTATTATGTCTGGATACATTCAACATTAATTGTGTTAATATGTAGATTGTAAATATTGATTGCATTTGTGTATTTTTGGTTATATTGTGTGTGTACAGGTTGAATTTGGTTTTTGTGAACGTATTTTTGGGGAAAATGAGTTATACAAAGCTGGGGAAAAAAAAAGGATTATTTACGGCGGTGACTAAATCCGCCGTATAAACCTAGGGACGACTCGTGCCCAAAGGGGGGACGAGGGAACCAGTAGGGGGTGTAAATGGGACGACTCGTGCCATGGTGGACGAGTCGTCCCTATTTAGTTATTTACGGCGGATATAGTAACCGCCGTATAAAATGGCCATGGACGACTCGTTCTCACGAGGGAACCTGGTGGGGGTGCAACTGGGACGACTCGTCACGGAGCGGACGACTCGTCTCTTATTTACGGCGGTTACACATTCCGCCGTATAAAGATCACTCAAATACGCCATTTTATACGTATGTATTCCATTTATATACGGCGGTGGTATATCCGCCGTATATAGTATATACGGCGGTTGTCCCGCCGTATATAGTATATACGGCGATGATTTATACGGGGATCTATTTACGGCGGCTAGTCCGCCGTAAATACTATATACGGCGGGGCGCGTATTATTTACGGCGGATTTTAACCGCCGTAAATAAGCCTGTTTCTTGTAGTTCCAACCGCTTACAAGGAGTCATCACCAAATCTTGATAATATTGTGAATCCTTCTTCAGCCCCATTTTGAATGCTTTTGTGGCTGTTGACATGTCAAGATTGGGGATTTCTAGCACTTCTTTATTGAACCGGTGGACATATTCTTTCAGAGTCTCATTAGGCTGCTGGGTCACATTGTAGAGGTCACTTGTCAGCTTCTCGAATTGTCGACTGCATGAGAACTGATTATAGAACATGTTGATAAGCTGGGCATATGAACCAATTGAACCTAGGGTTTGCCTAATCAACCAATTGAGAGCTGGTCCAACCAAGGTCGATCCAAATCCTCTGCACAAGCAAGCCTCCCTGAATTGAAGCGGGATATGAACTATGTCCATCTTTTCTTGATAGTGGGCAACATGCTCCTCTGGATCTGTGCTGCCGTCATACAACTTCATGGATGGAACACTGAAACGCTTCGGGATGTCGACATTTGCAATTGCTGGGACAAACCAGGATTGATTGTAACAGTTCTGAGTTACTGGTTGGATTGGAGGAGTTATGCTTGGCATGTTCATTATCAGCTCCCTGAGATCCTGCATCTGTTTGGCTAGTGGGTTTCCTGCAAAAGGGTCAGCCATAGGAATACGATTGAAATTATTATTATTGAAAAGATTATTCAGCAAACCAGAGTTGTCCGTGGTAGTTGTGACAGTGGTGTTGTCAATGAATGGAATGAATGGGGTAAATCCTGCTGAAGGTGGCGTCATTAGGGTGTCCCCGGGCAAAGATGTCGACATCATTAAGGATGTCGACTGATGAGTTTGAGGCGGACTACCCATTGGGATAAATTCACTTTGGAGCGTAGATCCTTCGGTGGTATCAAAGTTGAGGTTCCTTGCGCGCAATGGTGAGATGCTTTCAATCCGAGAAGCGATGAGCTGTTGATCCCTCTGCATCTTAATCATGGAATTGGCCAGCACCTTCGAATTGTTATCTTGCTGATCCAGCCTGGTTAGCATACTCCGGATGTCAACATCCACATTGGAAGACGTCCCTTCCTTCTGTGGGGGCCTTGAGGGCTGCGGCTGCTGAGGTCCCATCTGAGGAGGCGGCGGCAACAAGGTGGTTCTACCTCCTGATGTTGGAGTGACAGCGGTACCCTTGCCGGCGGCGGACACATTGGGATTGGTTGACATGACGAATTCTCTTAGGAAATGATCCAAATAACCAATAAACCACGTGGCCCCTCGGTAGGCGCCAAATTGTTTTGGTAGAAAAAACAATAGTGTAGAATCTTAACTTTGACAAGTGTATGGATTTAAACAACAAGGAGGGGACTATGGAATTCGATTAAATGGAACAAAGACATGAAAGTAAAAAGTGACACAACGATTTGTTAACGAGGAAAACCTTAGAGATGATAACCTCTTCGGAAAAAACCCCGGGAGTTAGGTCTCCAACCTTAAATGTTTCACTATGAGAATTGAGATTACAACTGTGGAAGATGACGGAGAGGATTACAAATGATGTGTGCGTAGTGTGTGTAAAAGAACATGTATTTTTCCGTCTCCATCTCCCCTTAAATAAGAACAACTATGAACGGGTAAGAAGTAGTTCCTATAATCTCGGCATCCAAGCTTATCTCCTCAACGTCCACAAGACCAAGTCCACTAAGCCGTTGAAGATAGGTTGAACGTGTTTGAAAGTATCCCGTGTTTATCTCTCTTATTTACTGTAAAAAAATAATAATAGAAATATTAAAAAAATGAATTAGTAAATATTAAGTAATACTTACAGTGGAATAACATCTTGACATGCAGGAGCAACTGAAGATGTCACCATGCTGAAAAATACCCACAACAGTCTTGGAGTGTTTATTGTCTTGAAACACCTAGCGTAGCCTATCCCAAACCGCCATAGGCGTGCTATCTGGCTCTAAGATTGTATGGAGAAGATCACTTGAGATGGTGGAGTAGATCCATCCGAGTACAGTGGCATCAAGGGTTATCCAGAGATCAATCTCATCATCCGTGTTGGACACTTTCTCCTTGCCTTTGGCCGGTGGGATGATATGTTGAATAACACGATGAGACTTCGTATGAATCTTGAACAGTTCAGCCCAAGTGGCATATTTAACGTTCTCTAATTCGAGTGTAAGAGATATGTGGTTCTTGATGTTTGAGACAGCAAGAGCAGGATGGAATAACGATTTATAGTTCACCATTGGAGAGGAATGATAGAAAACGAAGAAGAAAAGAGAGGTTAACGAGAGTGGGCACATCAGAAAAAGAAGGGTTTAAGAAAGAAGTCCAGGTTGCTCTAATACCATTAAAGATGAAAATTTTATGTACCTTATTCACTTTGATTATTTAAATGGTCATTTAGGTCTCCTCCTTGACTTGACTGGCACTCCCATGTCCAGGGCTCTATCACCTGTATGAACGTCCTGAACGGGCAGCTGTTTGGACCTACCAGCAGTGTCGTGATGGGGAGGATTTTGGCCAGGGGGAAGGTTTTTCCTATTCCTATGACTACATTGCCTATCGGCGGAACTTTCCCCTCTATGTGAAATTCCAGTCCTGGTAGGTCAAATAAATTCAGCCAAAGAATGATCTGGATCCAATTCCAGCAATGCATTCTGTGTTCTATAAATGCATTGCAGGGTGTCCATCTGCCGGTGGAGAAGTGTTCTGCGATCAGTAAGTGGGAGAGATGAGCCTGTACCCCTTTGGGCTGCGTTCCGCCTTGCTTGGCTGACATTTGGTCGTCCTCCCTGTTGTCGATGACGGTTGTGGTCCAGGGGGATCTCCACCACAGGCTGCCCACTAGATCGCAGATTCATGCCCAAGGGTGGAGGCGATGGCAACCCGAGGCAGAGAAGGTGGCAGATGGACACCATTGATCTGCGGAATTATTGTTCCTGTGTTGCCATTAACTTCCTCCATAGGATGATTATTCGAATCTGGTGTTAAACTAGCAGTGTGTTTGTCTTCCATTAGATCTATCGGAGCAGATTTTTTGGCTATTCAAGGGATATCACGATCGTTTCCCGGCAATGAAACCAAACTGATGATGCCAAAAACGTCGTATCAGCCCAAATCCAGTGGTTCGTATATATTTTGAATGCTTTAATGGCCTGAAAAAGATGAACAAACACATAAACTAAGCCGGGGCTTCACCGACGAAGGTCCTCCGGCGTGAGAGTTAGTATATGTATTTTATGAGTGCAAATCAATTGACAATAGTTTAGAGTCAAATAATGCGTTAACAGAAAATTGTGATTTATGACTTATATTTATAGGTGTTGGAGATAGCCTCCTGCCTTGAATAGAAAGTTAGGAAATATAATGTGTTAAATCCTACTCAGATTCTAATTACATGATGTCCTTGTTTGAATAGGATTAGAAGAGTATTATGTACGTATGTCGGAGAGTAGTGCTCCTCGTCATAGTCATTGTTCGCTTGGTGGTCGACATAGCTGATATGTCGGGCAGGTGATGGTTTCCAAAGTGTTAGGCCCAATTGATAGGAAAACAGGTTAGAGGGGGTGAATAGCCTGATTAAAATTCTTTTTTAAAATCTTTATAAAATATCCAAGTAACTTATCAGAGGCTAACTGATGGAAACCAGTTGCACATCGGATAAAATATTACTGATTTAACTCACACAAAAGTGATCGGTTAAGTGAATAGGTTTCAAATAAAGATAAGTTAAAATATCATGTAAGTTGTATTCCAATAAGAGAAACAAATAATCAGTTAAAGATTCAAAGGGCTGTAATCGGTGATAGAGTTCAACTGGTTACAAGGACAAGATAAATGAGCAAGCAAACAAAACAAGGAGACACGATTATTTGGAGAGGTTCACAGTATTAAATAACTGCTACGTCCTCTACCAAGTTTGGTCAAAATTTGGATTTGTGTAATGGTTCACTATTAATGTCACTAGTCTATTACAAGTTGCAAGCCTTATGATTGAAGGCTGCCTAAAGGAATTGATCACTAATGGATAGTGATGCAAGATTTGACCAAGTGTTTCAAGAGATGTGTTCACAAGTTGAACTGATTTCTCTTGGGTGTGTAGTGTGATCAATCAATGTGTTCTAAACATAGTCTTGTTGGGAAACACTTACAATAATTGATTGAGGTGCACTGTGTATGTCCTAATAAATAATCTTGTGAATATATGGACTTCAATGCCTTGAACTTAAATGATTGATTGCACTTGCAGTTCTTGACAATCTCACTCTCAAAGATCTTCAATGCACCAACCCTCTTTAATGCTCTGATGAATGTATTTATAGTGACACCAATGAAGAGTTGTTGTCTTTGAAGGGTTTGAAAGGATGACTTGGTCTGACAAGCATTTAATGAGAATATCTTCAGCATTTAATGCCTGAGATTTGAAGGACAACCATCTTTGAATTTTCCACTAGATAAAGTTGTTGTTGTGAGTACTGGTAACTTGAACATTCCTTAAAGTAGTTACTGACAAAGCGACAACAAAGTCTTCATAGCAACTGTTCTACCAACTTCAGCTAAGTTGTGGGCTGAGTAGGTGAGAACATTAAATGCTTCAACTGATGGGAAGCTTGTTGAGGAAGCTTGACTGGTTTGCAGCAACTGATGGGAGTATAACTGATTGACTGACCTAACTGGTTAAGGGTTTGGTCAGCTGATGCATGACCGGTTGAGGCTGTCAACCGGTTGAGGCTTTGGCAGTTTGATCAAGTAACCAATATCATCATCTTGGAAAATCTTCAGGTCTTCAAGTCTTCATTATTTTCTTTGAGAAAAATACATTTATAAAAACACTGACACTAGCACTAAAGGGAACCTAAGGTACATAGAAAAATCTAATTGATCTAGTTAGAATTAGAGATTCTCAATAATGCTTATTATGATTGAGATTAAGCAATTCTAAAGTTATACATATATTTGACTAACACAAAGGTAGGGAATCTCTTTCCATTTGTCATCTTAAATATAGCCTTGGTGGGCTTAATTGTGGTTGATATCATCATGATTGACCTAGGCTGAGTTTCTAGTCGACTTATGGTGACTCAGTGGTCGTCCTATTCTTAAAACTAGTTTCTTATGTCCAGGTCGATATAGTGACTATGTCAATAAGAATATGTCGAGCATAATTAGGGAGGCTTATTCCCTATTGTCATACTCAAGACTGATGCATATTTTTCATTGGGTTTAATCCATTGGGCATTTCCCGTTTTATGTCCCATGATTGTACCGTTTTATACCGTTAAGACAATATTTAGATAAAATATACTCACTCCATCCCATTACAAAATACGCAAAATGAGTTTTGCACAAAAATTAAGGAAAGTGTATTGTAGAATAAGTGTTGTGATTATGAAAAATGAGATGGGAGAGAGAAAGTGGGATAGGAATTAGTAAGTGAATATATAATATGAGTATGGCAAGTGAGTCACATGAAAAAACACGTATTAAAAACGTTTCTTTTTGGGCTTATGCCTTTTATAATGGGACAGCAAAATGAAAATTTTGTAAATTTTATAATGAAACGGGGAGGGAGTATAATTTTAAAAAAATGGAATGAAGGGAGTAGATGACGTGTTATAGAAAAGTAGTGATTCTTGATTCTTTAGTTCAACTTAGACTTCAACAAAAAGAAAAAGTTGATAATAAGTGAAATATTCTCGAATTTAGTGACTTGATTCCTTCTTACTTAAGCCAAAGTTAAAAACATGAAGAAGAAGATAGAAAGGATTGGACCCACCAAAAAAACAAGTACTATTTATATTACGGAGCTAACCCGTTTCTCACTACAACAAGAACAAGAGAACTACATATATCCATACACTTTTTTCTTTTCTTTTTTTTAGTCATAAAGCATATGGTCAAAACTAATTGATTAATATGGAGGCCTAACGTGCATTTGTTGATCTTATTATAATTGCACAACTCAAGTATAAAGAAAACACGGCTACCTCACCCAGTAATATAAAAACTGATGACGCCACAACTTTTGGGGTCAGGAGCGGTTTGGGATATCTGGCTAGGATATATTTGGTGGTTTGATGTACCTAGATCACAACACAAACAAGCACCGTTAAGGTCAAAGTTGGATGTTACTCCAACTCAGGCCCTCGGGTGTGAGAGTAAGAATACTGAGTAATAAGGCTTTGAATACCTTTGGAGTGTGTGTGTGTTTAGGTTTAGAGAGTAATAGAGCTTACTCAATTGTATATGGAACTTACCTTGCCCAAGGGGGTAAAGGCCTTCTATTTATAGGCAATGAGGTGGTGCTTAGTTGACGTAAGCAATGAGATCAGCCCTAGGGGGCACTTTGGTATTTGACCAGCTACACGTGTCCGCAGCTAATTGGTCCTGTCAGGGAGGGAACATTGACTGTCCAGGGGGACATGGTGAAAGTGACATGAGCCGCGTAGCCGACTTAGTGCATTAAATGGAATAGTAGGCGCCGGACCGAGCCGCATTGAATGCGTTATGGGGAGCCGGCAAGTGACTGTCGAGCCGCTAAGCCGACTTGCTCGGCAAGGCTTGACATTAACCGGGAAGCAGCATGTGCCCGCGGTCAACGTTGTGCCCGCGGTCAAAGATATATGACGCGAGCACGGTTGATGCGGGCATGGCTCATGCGGGCACGGATCCAGCGAGCAGGGTCCCAATGGTCCTCGACGGGGACGATGCGAGGAGGGACGCGGTCTTGACCACAAGGGCCTATTTGTCCGCGGTCTTCCCTCCAGCGGTCTAGGGACTGCTACGTCACTGATTCCTCGGACTAGACCGAGCGCGGGCCCGGTCCAGTAGATCCGGGCTCATCAATGGCCCCTAGCTCCAAGTGTGATTATTTATGGTCTGAGTGAGGAGCTACTAGAAGCTCGGTTTGCTCCAATTGTTCCTCGAGCGAGCACCAGTGTTAGCGCTTTTTGTTGTCTGTTGCTTGGCCCCATGGGCCAATGGGAACGTCCGGGAGGCACCAGTGAGTGACACGTGGTCCCTTGCATGGCGTGCCTCCCGGTTAACAGGTGGGCCCCTTGGCAGATGAAAAGACGGGTTAGTGGTACGTACAGGGGTACGTGTCGCTCATCCAAGGGGGGCAATAAATGCAAAGGGTATTTAATTTTTCGAATTTTCACACGTTGGAGACGGTTCAGGGTCCGAGGTTGGATTTGTGGGCTAATTAATACGGGTTAACGGGTTAACCCGTATAGGTAGGCCTTATAAATATCAAACCTTTAAACCTCAAACACTTTTACCATTTCCAAACATTCAAAGAGCTTTAGAGAGAGAAATTTCTTGCTACGAACTCTGTGCTACTGTTTTCCGAATCCATCTCTCAATCTTTCTCTCGTAAGTAACTGTTGGGTGTTTTCTTCTTCATCTCCTTATGTTTTTTCTTTTTTCTGGTTTCTGAATAATGACCACTCGAGAGTTTGGACCCCGCCGTCCCATAGAGTTAGGAGATGGGAGCACTCCAGATTTGTTTGCCGTTTGTAAACGGACAGGGGGGATATTTAGGAAGGTAGGCCATGGGTGGCTTAGGTTATCCCTTGAGTGCTTCCAATACTTCTGCGAAAAATCCCAATGGGGGCCTTTTGTCCCACCCCGGTTGTGGGAGGCCAAGGATAAAAGGGTAAAAAGGAACGGTGATGTTTTGGTGTTGGGGGATACCAGTAGGCTGAGAAATTTTGTAATGGGGGTTTTGTGCAGGTTTCCCCGCGAGAGAGGCTCGGCTCTGAACGCCGTTGAATTAGTGAGGAGAGCGATTCGCGTCCCCGAAGTAGTTTGTGACTGGGAAAAGTGTGAACTAATGGACTCTGACCAATCAAGCAATTCGCGGGCACCGAGCGCGGGGACCCTGAGTGACCCTTTAGATGTTCTGCCCCTGAGTACCATCTTTCCCTCCGCTGTGCCCGCGGCCCCTAGGGCGGAGACAATTGAGCTGAGCAGCAGTGAGGAACTTGACCCCCTTGATTTCGAGGTGACTGGAACCGGTGAGGTTGAATCGGAGGTGGCCCCTGCCCGTGGTGACCCCACCGGTCTCTTTGGCTCCTCGAGCTCGGAGACCGAAGAGGATGACCGCGAGGAGGAGGATAGGAGGGCCGCGGGGACCTCGAAGAAGGCCGCTGAGACCACCAACATTGTGGACGCCTTCGAGAGCTCTGACTCCGAGGAGGAGGAGGAGGAGGTTGTGGCCCCTGCCCGGAACAAAGGCAAGAGGCCAGCTAGGGGTGTGAATCCTGGTCGTGGCCGTAGCAAGAAGGCCAAGGAGGTGGCCACCATTGACTGGGAGGAGGAGATTTATGAGGTTTATAACGTGGACCGCAATGCTTACCGTGTCCGCACCCTTGGGCATGTTCATTTGAAGGACAAGGACAAGCTGCGGCCAGAGACCATAGCAGATGTCCGCGGGGACAACCGAGCCTGCGTTTTTTATGGGGCCCAGTTTGAGAATGGATTGAGGCTGCCCCTGGACCCTTTCTTTTACTTCTTCCTGGAGTTCAATGCACACTTTGCCCACGCACCCGACTCCCAATGCCATCCGGCCATTGTCTCCTTCATAGCCGTATGCGAGATTCTGGGTTATGAACCTACTCTTGTCGGGCTCTATGCCTACTATCGTAACCAGTTAGCCGTGGTATCCTGAGCTTGAAGGCTAGGAACTACTCTACCAGGACTTTCTCTCCTCCCTCAAACAAATTTGACCAATGGAATCAGAAGGACATTTTGGTTATTGAGTCAAGATTTGGATGGCCCTTTTCCAAACCTTCACACCCCGTCCCGATGAAGGTGGCCGCTGGCAGTTATCCGGACCCGTCCTCAGCCGATGCTATGCGCACTGCCATAGAGAGGCATCTGGCCCTTTATTTGGATAGCGAGGAGGAGCCCGTATATAACGTGGGCGCCATAGTGGAAGATGAGCCCCTATTGATCTACTCGGGGGTGGCTCCTCGCAGGGAGGGCGCCCAACATGCCCCCAGAGTAGAAATAGAGCCTCTGCCCCGTGACCCTGATTGGCGGGTGCACGAACATTACCAGTTTGAGGCCGATTGTAAGACCTGTATGCTGGGCGCTGAGTGCGATCCTCCCGAAATAATCGGTCTCTGATTCCTTTATAAAAACTGTTGCCCATTTACTTTGCCTTTGATTTTTTGAACTGCTCTGCTAACCATTTTTCTTTCTCTCCAGAGTAGATCCGGAAGAGTATAACTTCTGATGGCCCCTCTAAGTCTTTGCTGTTGAAGGCCAAGAACCAGAGGGCCAACAAGGAAGCTGCCCAGAAGAGGCAGAATGAGATGGGAGGGGTCCCCACAAAAGATAAGACCGTGCCTGTAGCGAGCAGGAGGACTGGGGAGGCTCTATCTGCTCCCAGAACTATTCTAACCACCGGGAATCTGCCTCCACCTCCCCGGGGTCCTCCTCCACCCAATGCTCTCCGGGCATCATCTCCCGGCCGTACTATTGCCTCCGGGCATAACTGTGGAGCTTGATCCAAGAAAAGGACTGACAGAGATGCGGATCTTACGCATAGGGAGAGGTCTTCCAAGACCCAGAAAGTGGTGGAGACTTCTTCTCGTAGCCCCCCTGCTGCTGCCACCGCTTCTACCACTGCTCCCTCCACCGCGGGGACAATATGCTCGGTGGCCTACCCGATCTCCTCCCTGGCCACCCGCGAGGAGACCTGGGAGAAGAGGAAACAGGTGGGAGCTGTGCCCGCCATTGAAGGGGTGGACCTGTATGCCCGCTCTGCCCACAACTCTGCTGTTGGGATCGGGCTTATCAATAGGCTCTTCGCCCCGGACTTCTATCATACCGTGGCGGAGAAGGAGAACCCGTCAGCCTTGATGGGAGACATTGGGATTGCCCTCACTGAGGTTTGACTCTTTCTGTCTGTCCCTTTGTCACTTTTAGCCTTTCTTGCTCTAACTATCCTCCTCGCAGGTGGGCAATAAGGCTATGAGGCTCCGGGAGACCTGTGATAGCCTGTCCGTTGAGCTGGCCAATAACACCAAGGACATGGCGGGCAAACTCCGCGAGCTGGAGCTGGCCCAGGAGAAGGTGGGGACTCTGAGCTCCCTCCTGGATGCCAAGGAGAAAGAGTTCGCGACCAAGGAGTCCGATCTGAAGGGCTTCCAGGAGCGGGTGACCGAGCTGGAGAAGAGCCTTGAAAAGGCAAAGGGTCAGCGGGATGAGCTCAAGGGCCACAAACTCCAGCTGGAGCAAAGAAATTCCGAGCTCATGGTCAAGCTGGATGCCACCCAAAAGCAAGTGGAGATCCTGGAGGCCAAGGCGGATGATCTCTCCGAGAAGTTGCTGCCTCTGACGCAGTTTGGCTTGGAGAAGGAGAGGATGCTGGCCGAAGCTCGCAAGGAGGCCATCGAGGAGTATAAGAACTCCGATGAGTTCAACGCGGAGTGCCTGGCCCAGTATGAGGCCGGTGTCCGGACACAGATCCGGAACTTCGCGGCCACGGGTATGTTCTCCGTGCAGCAGTTGGCCGTGATCGGCTCACTGGTTGCTACTGACGCGGAGTGCGTACCCGGGCATGCGCTAGTTCCTCTGTCCGAGGACGAGGTCAAGGGTCTGGATCTCTCCGCTACGGCCTCTCTCGCCTCCCCGCAAGCGAAGTGACTGCCCTTGGCCTGATCGCCCAGTTGGATGAGCTTCGATTCGGGGAGAAACCGTTATCATTGGGGGATGCCCTGGCTCAGGTTCTTCCAGAGGGGCCAGCCATAGGAGATCTATTTCCCCAGGCGAGGCGGCTCCCGCTTCGGCCTCGCTTAGAGCAACAACCGCTCCTACTTCCGAGGTTCCTATGGGGACCAGCCTGCCTTCCCCCACTCCGGACTCAGAAGCGGGCACAGGGGGTGCGGCCACTGAGGAGCCAGAAGCGGGCACAGGTGGTGCGGCCACTGAGGAGCCCAAGGAGAATGCTCCATTAGTATAGGGTTTTTGCTTTTTCTTTTTGTAATAGTTTAGGACTTTGTAAATATTTTCTCAACATTAATAGAAGGATTTTTCTCCACTTGGCTCCTTTACTATTTATCTTAATTGCTTGTCTCGTAGGCTATTTTGAGTAGTTTGGCAATTTTTCGAGCACCTCAGTACTTGCATTCTTGCCTATTACTTTTTCCAGCGTTTTTGACTTGCAATTAACTTTATACTCTCCTTCTGCGGGCAGCAGCTTAGTAGGCCCTTTGCCCGCATTTTTTGAGTTTTCCTAACTCTTTATTCAAAACCCTTAGGTTTTTTGTGAGAGTCAGTCTTATTCTTCTATGATCGCGTTTGTTTAGCCTTGTGGCAAACTTTGAGGCCTTAACCTCGTTTGTCTGTTTGGCTTTGTTAAACTAGTTTGATCACTCTCATCCATTTACACTTATTCCCAGCCTTGCGAGCTGTGGTGTAAGTCAAAAGTAGCCAAGGCAAGCATACTTTCATAGGGCATGCGAAGGTGGCCGTGAGGCTATTGTACGCGCAATGTAAGGTAGGAGCATATTTTAGCATAGAGGCCCTTTAACCCCCTGGCATCTGTATCCCCTTATTGGAGGTTCTCACTTATTTGACCCTTTATTCAAAACTCCCTAGGGTTTTTCGTGAGGGTCTCGTGGCGATCTGGTGAACGGGCTTATATGTAGGCCTTTGTCACATACAGGCATGCGAGTAACGGCCCTAACGAGGTCCTTCGCGCAATTAGTGGGTCCGGACTTCAGGTCATTGTCCCCACTAGAATCCGTAGGCACGGGCATCATGGCCTTTGTACCTACGTTCATCTATATCCACTTATTTTTGGTGGTGTCACGCGGGCAGGAGAGAGTATCCTCCCCGCGATCATAGTACGGATCGTAATGGATCTTTGTACATATATAGGCATGCGGATCCTTAGATCTTTGCGCATCAGTAAGTAGGAGCTCATATGTTGGCTCTTGAACCTACTGGCATCCGCTTGCGGGCATCCACTTTAGCTTTTGAGGCTGGTGGGAATTGATTTTTGCATCAAAATATGATGATAACTTCCTTTATATACACAGTCTATACTCCTTCCAAAAAATTACAAAGATTTCTTAAAAGAAATATCTCTTAAGGTGATCGCTATTCCAAGCGTGCTTAAGCTCTTCTCCTTCTTTTGGTCGCAATATGTAGGTGCCCTCTTTGACTATCTTCGTGACCTCATATGCACCTTCCCATTTCGGGGACAGCTTGTTGAAACCAGGTTGGGCCCCTTGGACCTCTACGCTTCTGAGTACCCAGTCTCCAACTGAAAAACTCCTCCTATTTACCCTCTTGTCATGGTGCTTCTTCGCCTTCTGCTTGTAGTTCACCATTTTTTCATGTGCCCGCATTCTCTTTTCCTCGAGATCGTCCAGGTCACACCTTCTGTTTGTCTCATTTTGAGACTCGTCGAAGTATGTGACTCTGTACGAGGGTAGGGCTACCTCAACTGGAGCCATTGCCTCTGACCCATACGTGAGCGAGAAAGGAGTTTCTCCTGTTGAATTTCTTATTGTGGTGCGGACAACCCATAATGCAATCTGTAGCTCGTCCAACCATCGTCCTCCTCGTCCTTCCAGGTTTTTCTTTAGGGCGGTCAGAACTAGCTTGTTCGCGGCCTCAGCTTGGCCATTTCCCTGAGGATAGGCAACTGCGGACTTACGGTGTTGCACCTTCATTCTCACACATTCAGCAGTGAATTTTGCGGAGAATTGGGTGCCATTATCTGAAATTATTGCTCGGGGAACCCCAAATCGACAATAGATGTGGTCGTGGACAAAACTGATAGTGTTATCCTCGGAAATAGTGGCTAAGCCCTTTGCTTCCGTCCACTTGGTAAAATAATCCACGACCACCACGGCATACTTGATGCTTCCTCTAGCAGTTGGAAATGGTCAATAAGATCTATCCCCCACGTATCAAACGGCCACGATGGTACCACCAAAGTCTGCTCTGTTGATGGTAGTCTAGGGATGCCCGCAAATCTCTGGCACTTATCACATTTTCTAACATATTCCTGCGCATCCCTTCTCATTGTGGGCCAAAAGAATCCTTGGAATTTGATCTTGTCTGAGAGGGTGCGAGCACCTGGATGTCCGCCACAAACTCCTTCATGGACCTCATAGAGTAAGTTGGTGACCATGTGAGTTTTAACACATCTTAGCAAAGGCTTGGTGAATGATCGCCGGAAAAGCACCCCATCGAGGACGAGGTATTTCGCGGACACCGCTCTGATGGCTCTAGCCTTTACTGGGTCCTCGGGGAGGGTTTGCTTCTTGATGTAATCGTTCATTTCATCTACCCAGTCCCTTACTTGACCCTCAATATTGTTTATCTGTATTCGATCTATAGCAGGTCTCTCCGTGAATTCAATCTGGCAATCTGCCTCCAACTCACCAATTTCTTGCTCGGTTATTCTTGAGAGGAGGTCAGCTTCCACATTATCCTCTCTCATGACTTGGTTCAGCTCATAGTAAGTGAAATTTTTGATGAGGGTTTTTGCAAGGCCGCAGTACTGAGCTAGTACTGGGTTGATAGTATCATACTCCCCCCTAATTTGATTAACTATGAGCTGAGAGTCACTATTGATTTCAATATTCTGAACTCCCAAGTCTCTTGCCAATTCCATGCCCGCTATAATCGCTTCATACTCAGCCTGATTGTTTGATGCCTCGAACTTGAATCTCAAGGCCCTCATAAATTTCTCCCCGCAGGGTGCGATCAGAAGTATGCCCGCTCCACTGATTAACTTGCTCGCGGAGCCGTCCACATATAAAGTCCATACCTCTTCAGGACGCTCCCTTGGTTGAACAATTTACGTGCTCGGGCCTTCTGGGTCATCTTCGATTACGCTCGCTTTCTTTTTCCGAGGTCGTCCGCTAATTTGAATGATGATTCTACTACAAAATCAACTAAGGCTTGCGCTTTGATTGTCTTTCTCGGGGAGTAGGTGATCTGGAACTCAGTGAGCTCTATAGACCAAGCTAGCATTCTTCCCGAAGACTCTGGTTTGTGTAAAACCTTTCTAAGCGGAGCCTCGATCGGTCTGGTTATAGGATGTGCAGAAAAGTAGGCTCTTAATTTTCGTGCAGATACAAGCAAGGCGTAAGCTAACTTTTCTATATTAAGATAACGCCCTTCTACGGCGGACAGTGCCTTGGATACATAATAAACTGGTTTTTGGGAGTTATCTTCCTCTCTTACAAGAACGGCGGCTCTTGCCCGGATCGATACGGCTAAATATAAAAAGAGCTCTTCTCACGGCACCGGGCCGCCGAGTAGAGGTGGTGCCCGAGGTATGTTTTGACTTCTTCAAAAGCGATGGCACTCGGTGCTCCATGTAAATTCATCAGCTCTCTTCCCCCTTTTAGAGTTTTGAAGAAGGGAGGCATCTCTCGCCGACCGCGAGATGAAGCGGCCAAGTGCGGTGATGCGACCATTGAGTTTTTGTACATCCTTCACGCGGGCGGGGAGGTTTCATGTCTAATAGGGCCTGGATTTTCTCTGGATTAGCCTCTATCCCTCTTTGGTTGACCATGAATCCGAGGAACTTGCCCGCCTTGACCCCGAAAGCGCACTTAAGGGGGTTTAGCTTCATGTTGTTGTGGCGCAAGTTTTTGAAGGTTTCCTCCACATCGAGCTCGTGGGAGCTTTCCTTAGTTTTTATGACCATGTCGTCAATGTAGGCCTCCAGATTTACGCCTAGTTGGTTTTTAAAGACCGGATTGACCATGCGGCCGATATGTGGCTCCTGCATTTTTCGGCCCAAAGGGCATCATAGTGTAGCGGTATGTCTTGCCGCGGCGATGAAAGCTACGGGCGGACATCTTCGGGAGCCATCCGGATCGATGGTAGCCGGAGTATGCATCAATGAAGCTTAGAACTCTGTGTCCGGCTATAGAATCCACCAATCTGTCTATGCGAGGTAGAGGGAAGCAATCTTTGGGGCATGCCTTGTTGAGATCGGTGAAATCAACGCACATCCTCCATTTATCATTGGATTTCTTAACCATGACCACATTGGCCGGCCATTTGGGGTAGGAGATCTCCTTTATTATCCCCGCTTTTAGCGGTTTTCTACCTCTTCCTTGATCGCGATCTCCTTCTCAGGGAGAAGTACCTTGATTTCTGATGGATGTTTTTGAAGGATGGGTCATCGTTGATTTTATGGAGGATCACGTCCTCGCTGATGCCTTGCATATCATCCACCTTCCAAGCGAACACATCACAATTTGCTCTAAGGAACTCGATGAGTATCCTTCTCTCCTCGCAGTGAATTTCCAGCCCAACCTTAACTGTTTGCTCGGGGAAGTGGGGATTGATTACCACCTCCTCGAGCTCGTCGTTAGGTTGAAGGTCGCTGATTTCACGATTGTGCAAGGAGTCAATAACAATGGTAGGGGGGTTGACTTGAGCTCCAGTTAATGTTGCCATAGAATATATGATATCACGGTCAATTTCCCCCTCTACTCCTCGATCAATATAACCTCCCTCAACAGGGGCAGCCAACTGCTTCGATTTTCTGGTCATTTTGAGCTCCACCTTCGTAGAATGGAAAGAACGCATGCCAATCGGTACGGGTGGCGGCGGGAGTGCAAGAGTTTTCCCCTTTTTTGACTTGTCCTCGCCCTTTCCCTCTATCACTTTGTCCTCGCCCTGTATTGGCGGGCAGGATGCCTGGCCTTTCTGTTCTTTCCTTTTTTCCTCCAGTGCTCGGAGGAATCTCCCGGGCTGATTCTTGATGGTAGCAACCCCGCCCGGGGTGTTAAATTTCACCCTTTGGTGGGGGACGGACGCAACTATTCCCAATTCGGCCTGAGCAGTTACGCCGAGAATGGCATTGTATTGGGAAGGAAGATCGACCACCATAAAAGTTATCTTGGCCGTCTTCTGCATGGGTTTTTCCCCAATAGTTACGTCAAACACAATCATCCCCTTTACCCTTACAGCGTGGTTAGTGAAGCCTTCGAGCATGCCCGCATATGGAGTAAGATGTGCTTCAGTCATTCTCATTCCAACCAAAGTATGGTAGTAGAGTATGTCGCGGGCAGCTCCAGTATCTATCAACACTCGGGCTATGTTTGCCCGGTTGATTCTCATTCTGAGGGTAAGAGGCTGAGTGGAATGGAAAAGGGTGGAGACAAGTTCACTCCTTTTGAACCCAATTTCTTGCTCTTCCTCCAGAGTCATGACGGGGATGGAAAAAACCTTCTCTAATGTCCGAATTTGGAGGGACAGCTGCTTATTAGATGGAGATTCCTCCCCAATGAAGTTAATGTCATAGTCTCCCAAATCGTCATCATAATTGTCTCTTTCATTTATCTCTGGTCCCCGCGTGTGTCGTGCCCGCTGCTGATCATTGTTATTGGGGGCAGTATTGTTTCCCTTAACCCACTTGGTTAGCTCCCCGTTATTGATTTTCTTTGGATTACTCGCTTCTGGAAACGATCCTCGGTTAAAGTGGCCGTGGTCGTTGTGATACTCACAGAACTTAAGTCTACTCCTCTCATTTGGCTTTCGAAGCATGGGGGAGGAGCGAGGAAAGTCTCGAGGCTCTCATGATCACCACCCTTGGGTCGGTGAGCTGTGTAATGCTTGTTTCGGCCATAGCCTTTTGAGCTTTTACGATCCTCGGCCTCTGTTTTTGCCACGATTATTGGTGTGAGCGAGGCTGCTGGGGTGGTCTCCTGGACTTGGCTTATCCTTTCTTTGCGAAGCTCGGGAGCGGGCACACTAGGCTCTTCGGCGGAGGCAATGGCCGAGGCCCTTTCATACATTTCCTCCATCGATTTAGGTTTCTTTGGAGGCAAAATTCATTTTGAGGAAGGAGGAACCGAGGCCGCCCTCAAAACATAGTCGATATCTCCTTCGTCCAGTCCACAATTTCCTCGCTCACCTTCCTGAACCGGGATATATAATCTTTTGTAGGCTCGTTTGGTGCACGCTTGACACGGACAAGATCTGTCTTTGGTCTAGCGGGCACACTGCTCCGGCAAAGGCATTGAGGAAGAGAACTACGAACCGGGCCGAATGACCGGATACACCGGGGCTTGAGGGCTAGCATCCAAGATAGGGCCTTGCCGTGAAGGTCGCGACCAAAGCTTTGCACATCACGGCTTCGTCGCGGAGAATAAAGCCATCGGCCCTCAAATCTTCCCATATGACTCTTGGCATTTTTGGATCCGTCATAGGTGTCCATCCGGGGGTTTTCCCCTACGGATCGGTGCCGCGCAATTTTATCGGCGAAGACGTCCATGGTGCGGCCACACTTCAGGCGGCCTTCTGATGGGTCTCCCACATCTTTTGCATAAATTCCACAAACTCAGGGTTCTGATCATCAACCTTTTGCTTCTTAGCTCGTGGAGTCACGGCCTTCTCCTTGGCCGGAGCCAAGGGTCTGGCTTTGGACTTCGCACGGTGGTTTGACTGTGCCTCTTCCCCAATCTCCTCGCTATCCTCTACATGTACCACGCTCCGCTTGGCCGGCTGTCCGCGTTCAAGTGGTTCGGCCGGTTTGCCCAGCGGCTTGACTAGCAAGCGAGTTAGCGGGAGCTCGTTGGGAGAATCTTTGTGACCCTTGAGGGAACTGTAGCCCTCCATTGGCCTCTATTTCAAACATTTCCATCTCCGCGTCGTTGATGGCCATGGCCTCCGCGACCAGTTTGGACTTGGAGGCCAGGATTTCCTTCCTTCTCAGGATTTGCTCTGGGGAAAGTGGGGTGGTTAGAGTGGTGTTTTTTATGTGAGCTTGGGGAGTTTTTGGGCTATTGTTTAGTAGGGCCTGTGCTTTTTCAGCACGTATTTGGTCTGTGAGTTGGTGTATGACCCTTTGACCAGGAGAGAGGGTGTTTGGTGGCTGGGAACGTGCCCCCATTCTATTGAAAACTGAGTTTGGAGCCTTGCCTTTATTAATGACGGAGGGTAAGGCTTGATCATCCTCCTCTAGGGTCAAGTGACCAGCATTTTCCAATATTCTAGCCATATTCTGGAAAGAAGATGATGGAAAAAAGAAGAGCCTTTCGGCACTGAACTTGTTTAGGACACGTGAGGTGCCTTGAAAACAAAAGATTTTTAACGGGAGAACGAAAGAAAGTCGCTTCCCGGCAATGGAACCACTGATGACGCCACAACTTTTGGGGTCAGGAGCGGTTCGGGATATCTGGCTAGGATATATTTGGTGGTTTGATGTACCTAGATCACAACACAAACAAGCACCGTTAAGGTCAAAGTTGGATGTTACTCCAACTCAGGCCCTCGGGTGTGAGAGTAAGAATACTGAGTAATAAGGCTTTGAATACCTTTGGAGTGTGTGTGTGTTTAGGTTTAGAGAGTAATAGAGCTTACTCAATTGTATATAGAACTTACCTTGCCCAAGGGGGTAAAGGCCTTCTATTTATAGGCAATGAGGTGGTGCTTAGTTGACGTAAGCAATGAGATCAGCCCTAGGGGGCACTTTGGTATTTGACCAGCTACACGTGTCCGCAGCTAATTGGTCCTGTCAGGGAGGGAACATTGACTGTCCAGGGGACATGGCTGAAAGTGACATGAGCCGTGTAGCCGGCTTAGTGCATTAAATGGAATAGTAGGCGCCGGACTGAGCCGCATTGAATGCGTTATGGGGGAGCCGGCAGTGGCTGTCGAGCGATGGGCGACTTGCTCGCAAGGCTTGACATTAACCCGGAAGCAGCATGTGCCCGCGGTCAACGTTGTGCCCGCGGTCAAAGATATATGACGCGAGCACGGTTGATGCGGGTATGGCTCATGCGGGCACGGATCCAGCGAGCAGGGTCCCAATGGTCCTCGACGGGGACGATGCGAGGAGGGACGCGGTCTTGACCACAAGGGCCTATTTGTCCGCGGTCTTCCCTCCAGCGGTCTAGGGACTGCTACGTCACTGATTCCTCGGACTAGACCGAGCGCGGGCCCGGTCCAGTAGATTCGGGCTCATCAAAAACAATAACGCTTAACATCATAAATGTCATATATTATCATTACGTATGGATGACAATTTGATCGAACTTGATTATAACCAAATGCGATCTAATTCAGTTTTTAATTCTTAAAATCCGATCGGGTTCGGATAGATTCGAATCATGTTGTCGACTCGACCAAAACTCGACCCGACCCATGTATAAAAGGTAAATATAAAATATAATTATTATTCAAAAATTGTATAGCTTTATTTGTGTTTGTGGGAGATTTCGAAGATTTGGAACTATTCTTTATATAACCAGTCAGGATTGTGTTTAAATATAAATTTGGCTAAAACAAATTTTGGGATAAAAAATAGATTTTTAATATAAATCGGGTCGAATTAGATCAGTTGCGAGTTCTTGCATATTCAAGTCAAATCGAGTTCGAATCCATGAATTTAAGACTTGGATCAGGATTTGAATCATGAATAATCCTTGAACCCGACTTGTAGTTATCACTAATCAGCACTATATAAAAATACGACTAAACCATTGTTACTTTGTTTTTCAAACATGGTGATAATTATCTTCCTAAATTAATTAATTGCAGCCTATTTATTAGTAATTACCTCCATAATCAATTATAATTATACTTTATATAATAAAAAATAAAAAAAATATTAAATAGATAACAAATTACATTATGGAGTATAACAAAATACTAAAATTATAAATAAAAACTATACTAACAAATAATCTGGAGTTCAGTAATAAAGCTAACAACGTCATCATCCTAGCCATCCTGCCATGTCACCTTGGTGTGATCCTGGTTACGTCGTCCGCTTATGGAGATTGACATTGACACGTTCGGTCGTCCACATCATCAATGAAACTGAACTCGATAAGATTGCCGCCGCGGGGGAGACGGCGTCGTCTGGGTGTTTAGAACCCACCGAGCTCTTAGTAATATGTTGGGAGTCCCACCATCATTCCGCCGGCATCACCACTGACTCCGTTCATGGCCGCCGCTGCCGCACTGGCTCTCCTCTCCTCTTTCTTGAATCGAATTCCACATGCATTACATAATGACTGCAATTTAGAAATCAAACCCCGTTAGTTTTCCTGATCAACATTTTCAATAAACTAATTTTAGCTTCTTAAATTTTTCACAAATCAAAACTTAGAATGGCATTGCACCGCAGGCATAACATTTTGTACCCTGTTAGGGCAACAAGCTAGAGAAATACTATCTCAATTTGATTTTAGTTATCAATTTATTCGAAACTGAATCTCAATAATTTTTTTAACAATATAATATTAAAAATATTGAACATTTTAAATTTTCCTTGGAATAATTACAATGACAAAGTTTTAGTATTTTGACCACTAAAAATGATTTCCTTCAAAAAAAAAATGATTGAGGTTTTTTTCGTGACAAATAAAGAATTGGAGGAAATTTTAAAATTTCACCAAATTTTTTTTTACTCATCTGCCCCAAAATAAATTTTTATTACGGCACAAACGAATTTTACAAAAATATGGGTCCAAAATGAAGTGGCGATATTTTATTAGTTGTATCGATTACTAACCCGTCACAAAAGCACCAACAAAATCATACAACCTCATTTTGTGACCTTAATATTACCATTTTTATTAATTTTGTTTTTGATAAAAATAAAAGCAGAGAATTCATTTTTTGATAGGTAGGTAATAAGATTGAGTGAGTTGAGAGAGGTTAACTAACCTTAGGGCCCCTGGGGCCATTTCTCCATAGGGGGGTAGAAGTGGTGTCACAATTGGCACACCGCCGCGAAAGAAAAGGGTCGTTGGAGTTATAAGCAACGGCACCATCGGTCCCACGGCTGGATTTGTGGACCGATTTTTTGGACCGAATGTCCCAAGAAAAGTTGTAAGAAGAAGGATGGCATTGATCATCTGAAGATGATTGCCTAATTTCATTGTCATTACTTAGCCGTGTGGAAGGGGTCCCTAAAGAAAGAGTGCAGTCAACGGAGGAGGAAGAGGAAGAATTAGAAGGGGGACTGGAGGTGAAAGGACAGAAATCTCCTTGGTTGTTATAATCATCAAAGGAGGAAAATAGCATGGACAAGGAGTTGGAGTTTGGGGTCTGAGTGTGGAAATGACCACATGAACAAGGACCGACGTAGCTGCTGCTGCACCGGCTATTCATTTTTTGTTTTCTGTCTTCAATGGAATGTGTTAGAGAGAGAGAGAGAGAGAGAGAGAGAGAGAGAGAGAGAGAGAGAGAGAGAGAGAGGAGGGGGTCTTGGGTGGCAAGAAAGTGAAGTGAAGAATAAGGTGAGGTTTGGGTACTATATATAGGGATTGGGATTGCAGTGCAGCCCTAAATATAATTAGAATTGCATATTTAAATTAATGATTTGTGGATGGATTTAATATACTCGAGAAATGATCCAGAGATTATGAGATTGAAACTCAGATTCTATCGTGATATTAGGTTTTTTTTTTTTTTTTTTTTTTTTTTTTTTTTTGCGTATGCCAGTCAGCGACCCATGTTATTTAAGCTCCTCGCCACCGGACCAAAGAATCCATGATGTAAGCCCAATTATTGGCTACACGGTAATTGATATACATGTGAGAAAACGTGTTGAATATCATGTGTGATCAGTATTTCCAAAGAGAGAGAAGTTATTCGTCAATCGTAATCTACTATAGTATATAATAGCAAAAGTTTTTCAAGCTCCTAGAAAACTCCAAGTGACACAATATCATTGGCCAATCATTCCATCATCCACCAATCACAATCATCCATTTGAAATTCAATTAGTAAATTTTAAAATTTATAGGGGTTGATTTTAAAAATTAACCCCATTAGTCTCCAAAGTGAATTATAAAAAAATTGCTCTTAAACAGTAGCAAAAATAAAAAAAAAGACTTGATTATTTATTTTAAATCGTACCATTTAATTATGCAATACTACTTTTATTTTTTATTTTTAATCTTTAAAAGAATAAAGATTTATAGTATTGTATATATAACTAAGTAGATCACATATTATGAAACATAAATTAAAGTCGTATACGTATAATCACCATTTAGATTTGATTTATGATTTATTTGTGAAATTCTTATATTTGCATTTATTTATTGTTAAATCGAAAATTAATAAATGTAAAATAAAAAATTTAATTTTCTAATTTTAAATTTTTGTTTCAAATCTACTATATATAATATCAAAAGTTTTTCAAGCTCCTAAAAAACTCCAAGTGGCACAATATTATTGGCCAATCTTTCCATCATCCACCAATCACAATCATCCATTTGAAATTCAATTAGTAACTTTTAAAATTTATAGGGGTTGATTTTTAAAATTAACCCCATTAGTCTCCAAAGTGAATTATAAAAAAATTTGCTCTTAAACAGTAGCAAAAATATAAATAAAAACCTGATTATTTATTTTAAATCGTACCATTTAATTATGCAATACTACTTTTATTTTTATTTTTATTTTTTAATCTTTAAAAGAATTAAGATTTATCGTATTGTATATATAGGTAAGCACGTGTCGATGCGGTAATTTTGTCCGGAAAGAATGTTGGTAAGAAGATGTTGATACCGAGGATGATTATGTCACCTTCTGATACAATAAAATTCCCGATTAGATTTCAACGGAGACAATTCCCACTTACCGTTTCTTTTACAATGACGATAAATAAAAGTCAGAGTTAGTCGCTCGCTCATGTTGACCTTTTTCTTCCAAGACCAGTATTTAGTCATGGACAATTACATATTGCTTTTTCTAGAGTAACTACAAGGAAAAGACTTAAAGTGCTTATATGTAATAGTCATGAACAGTCAGATAACACGACTACAAATGTTGTGTATAAAGAAGTTTTTGACAAGTTGTAATATATTACATAAAATTATCTCATTAATTTTTTGAATTGTATTTACATTTAACTTTTACCTCAGTATTTTATCTCCCGTCGGGGACCGACGGGTTACTCACTAGTAATGACTAATATAAAAACATAAACTTAACTAACACCCATTACAAATCACAAATATTTGTCCATATTTTTATCTGCCTGAGATTTGAAAATGTTGCAGCGAAAATTTTCTCTAACACATCTGCAAAACTTTTTATAAGATAATATTCGATTGAAAATAAAATTTCTAATGATAATGTGTACTCCCTCCGTCCCGATAGAACTTGCACAGTTACTGTTACTGTTTGCACGGAAATTAAGGAAAAAAGTTAGTGGAGAAAATGTCGTGAGTATGAAAAGTGAGGTTGGAAAGAGAAAGTGGGGTAGGAAATAGTGATTTGATTGGTGTTGTGAGTGTAAAAGTAAAGTAGGAGAGAGAATTAGTGGGTGAAATAGTAAAGATTCTTTGCCATTTTAAAAAGTGTGCAATTTGTAATGGGACGTTCAATGAGAAAAGTGTGCAAGTTGAAGCGGGGCGGAGGAAGTATTTCTTTAATCGCATTTTCTTTTTGAATTTATGTCAAATAAATATTGCGTTTCTAATCAAAGAAATAGGTTTAATACAATTTCACTCTTGTACCAACCAGGGATATACAAACAATTCAAACACAAACTGTGACATTATTATGGTTGAAGCTATTTACTTTCTATCCGTGATTAAAGAAAAGGGGAAATTCTTAATCCCGGTCAATGTGCGGAGTGGCACAAGGCATTAGAATATGAATATCCTCCAGACGAGTTTCCACATCATAAGCTAGAGAAAGAGCTATGTGTGACTGTGTGTGTGAGAGAAAGACAGAAGCTTGCTTGGATGTTGGAAAAGGAAATTGAGAGAGAGAGAGAGAGAGCTAATCAAACAACAAAACCCAACGAGAGGGGAACTGAAACAGATCGCCTTGAGATTGGTGAGGAATCCATTAAAGGGAAAGGGACAGGGACAGGGACGACCAAAAGATGCCCTCTCTCATATTCTTATTCGCTTTCTAAGTTTTTCATGAACAATTTTTTTTTTTTTTTAAAGCAATTTTTCATGAACAATTCTAAGAATACAAGATATTTATAAAATCAAGTTATTAAATATTTAAACGCATGAAATAAAAAATCTATAAATTAATGAGTATCAACTAAATCTTATAAACAAGTTATGATTACTTTGTGCCCTATGCTGATCCGTTCCACAGTGATAATCCAATTGTTCATTTGATTAACGTTTGACGAAAAATTTAGAAAATAAATATTTATTCCAATAAAATTTTATAACTTGTTTTTATATACCTTTACAAATATTAACAATAACATTTTTTGAATTTTATTAGAATTTTTTTTCTTCTCTCATCAAAATTCAATCAAATCAACATTTAAAAAAATGAAGGTGGGACTATAATTCTGGGGTTTCAAGAATATATTTCCTCAGTCCCTTAATAAATACAGTATATCACTTTTTTCCGTTATTCGCCTCAAATTAATGTCATCTTGTAAAATAAGAAAATAAACCTTGTGCAGTTTTTACTATCATATAAGTGCATCAAATAAGTAAAAATATTTTCATATGTTTAATGAAAATATTTTTCGATATATATATATATATATATATATATATATATATATATATATATATATTGTTAGTATTAGTATTAGTATTAGTATTAGTATTAGTATTATTATTATTATTATTATGATGATTATTATTATTATTATTGTTATGATTATGATTATTATTATTATTATGATTATTATTATTATGATTATTATTATTATTATTATTATTATTATTATTATTATTATTATTATGAATATATATATATATATATATTAGTATTATTATTATTATTATTATAATTATTATTATTATTATTATTATTATTATTATTATTATTATTATTATTTTATTAGAATGAGGAAGTAGAATAGTGTACCTTATGAAATATGTGTTGTATATGAAGGGCAACATTTTTCGGAAATGTTTTACTTAGGAAAAATCCGTAAGTCGTTTTACTTAGGAAGGGCGTAAAATGTTTTTCGGAAAACGTTTTCTCCATTTTCTGGAAAACAATCAAACACCAGAAAACGAGTTATTTTACAGAAAATATTTTTCGGAAAACAATCAAACACCGGAAAATAAATGGGAAAAATGTTTTCCGAAAAACGACCAAACAACGAAAAACGAGTTATTTTACGAAAAATATTTTACGAAAAATGTTTTACGTTGAAACAAACAAAGCCTTAGCTTTACCGTAGGCATTATATCTTAGAATTTAGAATTGAGTCAGAAGTAGAAATAGGTTTAAGGGTTAGCATAGGCTTGAAATGAGCGGGTAACAGGCTAACAGATTATATATTGGATGTTTAACTTTAAAATCAATTAATGATAAAAGAAGTAGTTTCTAAAGTACATATACCAATTCAGTTTAGATTTAAGTAGATCCGAGAAAGTGACAAAATACACAGTTTTAAAGTTAAAAAAAAAAAAAAAAAAAAACACAATCCTCAAAAGCAACAAGAAACAACTGGAAATGAATCTCAGTCAACTCTAGAATTAGCTTTAGAATTCTTGGAGAAATGGGTTTGGAATTAGAAGCTGGTAAGAGATATCTTTACTTTTTGCAGTAATATATAATAATAATAATATTAATAATAATAATAATAAAATAAAAAATAAATGTTAAAAGTGAGATTCTATTTGGAGCTTGTCCCCATGGAAAGATGGATCATTTGGTCAAGATTTTGACCTCCAAGAATATAAAACACTTCAACCTCTAATTGTCCCCTCTATTGAGTTCTTTTTTTTTTTTTAAGCCAAAAGGCAACATATTTATTTATCATACTACCTCCGTCCCAAAATATTTATCTTATTTGACTTTTTTTGTTGAACTTTAACAACAAATTTATGAGAGATTAATCATATTCATGAAATTCTAAAAGTTGTTGTTGATAGTATTATTAACGGTGAATCAATAGGAATTTTTAGAATTTCATGAACATAATTAAATTGTCATATATTTGTGGTCAAAGTTCAACAAAAAAGTCAAATGGGACAAACATTTTGAGACGGAGAGAGTATCTTATTTATTTCCGTCTACTCCTTTTGCATTTTATTGGTATTTGTTCCTTGATTCTATGGCCTTCTCCTGCTTGTTTTTCCTTGTTTTGCCTGTGATGACGCCAAGCTTTTCAGGGTCAAGAGCGGTTCGAGAATATCTGGCTAGATATTTTGAGTGGTTTAAGGTACCTAGATCACAACACAAACAAACACCGTTAAGGTCAAAGTTGGATGTTACTCCAACTCAGGCCCTCGAGTGTGAGAGTAAGAATACTGAGATATAAGACGTTTGAATGTCTTGGAGTGTGTGCATGTGATTAGGGTTCAGAGTAATATGGCTTACTCAAGATATTTGGAACTTACCTTGCCCAAGGGGACAAAGGTCTTCTATTTATAGGCAATGGAGAGGTGCTTGTTGATGTAAGCAATGAGATCAGACCTAGGGGGCACTTTGGTATTTGACCACCTACACGTGTCCGCAGCTAATTGGTCCTGTCAGGGAGGGAACATTGACTGTCAAGGGGACATGGCTGAAAGGGACATGAGCCGTGTATATGGCTTGGCGCATTAAATGAAATAGTAGGCGCCTGTCTGAGCCGCATTGAATGCGTGATGGGGGAGCCGGCAACTTGCATGTCAGAGCCAGTAAGCTAGCTTGCTCAGTAAGGCTTGACATTAACCGAGAGTCTGGTGATATAACTGGGAGTCAGGTATGAGCTCGCGGTCAACATCTTGGGCGCGGTCAAAGGTATTTGACGCGGGCACAGATGGAGCGGTCATACCCTCCGCGGGCATGGGCCCCGCGGTCATACCATCTGCGGGCACGGACCCAGCGGTCATAGATTGTGCGGGCACAAATATAGCGGTCAGAATCCCTCCGGTCTTTGAGATGGATGATGCGGGGAGGAACGCGGTCTTGACCTCAAGGGCCTATTTGTCCGCGGTCTTTACCCCGAGGGTCTAGGAAATGCCACGTCACTGGTTCCTTAGATTAGACCGAGCGTGGGCCCGATCCAATAGGTACGGGCTCATCAATGGCCCCTAGCTCCAAGTGTGATTATTTATGGTCTGAGCGAGGAGCTACTAGAAGCTCGGTTGGATCAGACCGCTACCTTGGCGAGCACCAGTGTTAGCATTTTTTGTTGGTTGTTGCTTTGCCTTCTGGGCTTATAGGCACATTCGGGAAGCACAGATGGGAGACACGTGGCCCCTTGCATGCTCTGCCTCCCGGTTCGCAAGTGGGCCCCTTGGTATATGAAAAGACAGCGCGTGTCAGGCATGGAGTGCACGTGTCAGTCATCCAAGGGGTGCCATAAATGCAAGATGGGGAATTTTTTGAATTTTCAAACGTTTGGAGACGGTTCGTGGTTCGAGGAGTGGTTTGTGGGCTAATTAATACGGGTTAAACGGGTTAACCCGTATAGGTAGGCCTTATAAATACCAAACCCTTAAACCTCAAACCCTTTTACCATCTTCAAACCTTCAAAAGAGCTTTAGAGAGAGAATCTTTGCTGCGAATTCCGTGTTTGTGTTCTTCGAATCCAACCCTCAAGCTTTTCCTTCGTAAGTAATTTGGGTGTTTTCTTCTTCATCTCTTTCTATTTCTTTTTCTGGCTTAAATGACAACTCGCGAATTTGGACCCCGCCGTCCTATAGAATTAGGGGATGGAACCACTCCGGACCTTTTTGCCGTTTGTAAACGGACGGGGGGAATATTTAGGAAGGTAGGATTGGGGTGGCTAAGGCTGTCCCTGCTGGGCTTTATGTATTTTTGTGAGAAATCCCAATGGGGGCCGTTTGTCCCACCCCGATTGTGGGAGGCCAAGAGACAATATATATTGAACCGCGATGTACTGGTGTTGGGGGATACTAGTAGGTTAAGAAATTTTGTTATGGGGGTTTTGTGCAGGTTTCCCCGCGAGAGAGAATCGGCCTTGAACGCCGTTGAACTTGTGAGGAGAGCAATTCGTGTCCCTGACCAGATAACTGACTGGGAAAAGTGTGAACTGATGGACCCCGAGCAAGTTAATGATACGCGGGCACGGGATTCCGGGGATCTGTCTGATGCCTTAGACGTTCTCCCCCTGAGGACAATTTTTCTCAATGTTGTGCCCGCGGCCCCTAGTGCGAATCCAATTGATTTGAGTAGCAGTGAGGAACTGGAGCCTCTGAACTTTGAGGTGACCGGAGGCGGGGAGGATGGAACTGAAGTGACCTCTGCCCGCGGTGATGCCACCGGTCTCTTTGGCTCGACGAGCTCGGAGACCGAGGAGGATGACCGCGAGGAGGAGGATAGGAGGGCAGCGGGGACCTCAAGGAAGGCTACTGAGACCACAGAAATTGTTGATGCTTTTGAGGACTCTGACTCCGAGGAGGAGATTGTTGTGGCCCCTGCCCGGAATAAAGGCAAGAGGCCAGCTGCTGAGGTGAATCCTGGTCGTGGCCGCAAGAAGAAAGCCAAGGAAGTGGCTACCATTGACTGGGAGGAGGAGATATACGAGGTGTATAATGTTGACCGTAATGCCTTCCGTGTCCGCACCCTGGGACATGTTCAAATAAAGGGCAAGGAAAAACTGCGGCCAGAAACCATAGCAGATGTCCGCGAGGACAATAGGGCCTGCGTTTTTTATGGAGCTCAATTTGAGAATGGTCTGAGGCTGCCCCTAGATCCTTTCTTCTACTTTTTCTTGGAGTTCAACAGTTGCCTGCCCATGCACTTGACTCCCAATGCCATTAGGGCTATTGTCTCCTTCATAGCGGTTTGCAGATTCCTGGGCTATGAACCTACCCTTGCTGGGCTTTACGCTTATTACCAGAACCAGATCAGCCATGGTAATCTGAGCCTGAAGGCCAAGAATTATTCTGTCCGGACCTTCTCTCCTCCCTCAAATAAATTTGACCAGTGGAACCAGAGGGACATCCTGGTCATAGAGTCTAGGTTTAGGTGGCCTTTCTCAAAACCTTCGAATCCAGTCCCAATGAAGGTGTCCATCAAGAATTATCCCAACCCAGCTCCCTCCGAAAGAATGCGCATTGCCTTGGAGAGCTACCTGGCCAACTATCTGGACGGCGAGGAGGAGCCTGTATACGATGTGGGTGCCATCGTTGAGTCTGAGCCCCTATTAATCTACTCGGGGGTGGCTCCTCGCAGGGAGGGCGCCCCACATGCCCCCAGAGTAGAAATAGAGCCCATGCCCCGTGACCCTGATTGGAGGGTGCACGAGCACTATCAGTTTGAGGCCGATTGTAAGACCTGTATGCTGGGTGCTGAATACGAGCCTCCAGAACTGATTGGTCTCTGACTCTTTATAAAACTGTAATTTTTTCTTGCTTCTTATTTTTCGAGCTGCCTTTGACCAATTTCTGTTTTCTTTCAGAGTAGACCCCGAAGAGTATAACTTCTGATGGCCCCTCTAAGTGCTGCTCAGATGAAGGCCAAGAACCTGAAGGCCAATAAGGAAGCTGCCGCGAGGAGGCAGACTGAAATGGGAGGGGTCCCGGGCAAGGATAAAGGTGTGCCCGTTGTGAGCAGGAAGACTGGGGAACCTCTGACCAGCTCCAAATCTATCCCCACAACCGGGGAACTGCCTCCACCCCCAAGGGGTCCTCCTCCTGCAAATGCTGTTCGGGCATCCTCTCTGGGCCACACAATTCCTTCCGGGCATACCAAAGAGCTCAGGAAGAGGAACGAAAGAGACGGGGAGGCGGGGCATGGACAAAGAGGGTCCAAGCTTCAGAAAATCGGGGATGCTCCCCTCCGGGCTGCCACTACCTCTGCTGCGGTCTCCTCTACTTCTCCCCCAATAGGGGGCTCAATCTGCTCAGTCTCGTACACGGTGGCCCCCCTGGTTACCCGCGAGGAGACACTGGCCGTCAGAAAAAGGCTATCTGATGTGCCCGCCGTTACCGGGGTGGATCTATATGCCCGGAACGCCAACAATTCCTCCGTTGGGATTGGCCTAGCCAACCGCCTCTACTCTCCAGACTTCTACCAGAACGTAGCTATCAAGGAGAATGCCTCTGCCTTTGTGGGGGATATAGGCCTTGCCCTGACCGAGGTAGGGAATCGTTTGCCTCTTTTTCTCTCATACTTTCCCTCTTGCGATCCTTGCCTGACTCCTACTCTCTTTCCTCGTAGGTGACCAATAAGGTGTTGAGGCTGCGGGAGAGCTGTGATGGCCTGACCGCTGAGGTGGATAATAAGACCCATATTTTGGCGGGTAAACTCCGCGAGCTGGAGCAGGCTCAGGAGAAGGTTGGGACCTTGAACTCCCTCCTGGATGCCAAGGATAAGGCCTTCTCCCAGAAGGAGGCTGATTTGAAGGACTTCTCCGAACGGCTGGCGGTGGTGGAGAAGGACCTTGAAAAGATGAAGGGTCAGCGGGATGAGCTCCGCGGGCACAAGGCCGAGTGGGAGCATAGGAACAAAGAGCTCGCGGAGAAGCTGGAGGCCACCAAGGCAACCGTGCAGACCTTGGAGGCAAAAGTGGACGAGCTGTCCGATCAGCTGCTTCCATATAAACAGCTGGAGGCGGAGGGGAAGTCCGCGCTGGATGATGTCCGCAGGGAGGCGGTGGAGGAGTATAAAAACTCTGAGTATTTCAAGACTTGGCTCAATGCTGAGAATTTGGCTCAGTATGAGGCTGGCTGTCGGACCCAGCTCCGAAATTTTGCTGCTACGGGCAAGTTCTCCGCTCAGCAGTTGGCCATTATTGGCTCACTTGTTGCTACTGATGCGGAGTGCCTGCCCGGGCATGCACTAGTCCCTTTCACCGAGGATGATATCAAAAACCTCGAGCTGACCGCAGCGGCCTCTCTTCCCGCTGTTTCTGAGGTCACGGCCACCGCTCTCATCGGAGAGATTGATACTCTGAGATTTGGGGACGACCCAATATCTTACGAGGAGGCCATTGCTCGCGTCCTTCCCAATGGACCAGCAATAGGTGATCTTATCCCCGTGCGGGCATCTCCCTCCTCGGTCACAATTGAGGCCGCCCTTGATCCCATCCACGATCTGCTCGTGACCAGCTTGCCTTCACCAACCCCGGCCTCTGAAGATCCCAAGGAGCAAGCTCCTTAGCCTAGGGTTTTTTGTTTTTCTTGTTGATGTAATAGATGGTAGGACCCTTGTAAAATTTTTATCAATGAATTGAATCATTTTTCTCAACTATTTCTCTTAATTGCTTGTCTTGTAGGCTGTTTTGAGTGTTGGCAATTTTTGAGTACCTTGATACTTGCATTCTTGCTCTTACTTTTTCCAGCGTTTTTGACTTGCAATTAAATTTTATACTCTCCTTCTGCGGTCAAAAGCTTAGTAGGCCCTTTGCCCGCATTTTTTGAGTTTTCCTAACTCTTTATTCAAAACCACTTGGGCTTTTTGTGAGAGTCAGCCCTATTTTTCTGTGACCGCGTTTGTTTAGCCTTGTGGCAAACTTTGAGGTCTTAACCCCGTTTGTCTGTTTGGCTTTGTTAAACTTGTTTGATCACTCTCATCCATTTACACTTATTCCCAGCCTTGCGAGCTGTGGTGTAAGTCAAAAGCAGCCAAGGCAAGCTACTTTCATAGGGCATGTAGAGGGTGGCCGTGAGGCTATATTCTACGCAACAGTGGGTAGGAGCATATTTAGCATAGAGGCCCTTTAACCCACCGGCATCTGTATCCCCTTATTGGAGGTTCACGCTTTTTGACCCTTTATTCAAAATCCCTTGGAGTTTTTTGTGAGGGTCTTGTGGCGATCAGGTAAACGGGCTTATATGTAGGCCTTTGTTACATACAGGCATGCGAGTAACGGCCCTAACGAAGGCCTTCGCACAATTAGTGGGTCCGGACTTCAGGTCATTGTCCCCACTAGAATCCGTAGGTACGGACGTAATGGCCTTTGTACCTACGTTCATCTATATCCACTTTTTCTTGGTGGTGTCACGCGGGCAGGACGGAGTATCCTCCCCGCGATCGAGTACGGGCTTAATGGCCTTTACCCATATAGGCTTGCGGATCTTAATGGATCTTTGCGCATCAGTGGGTAGGAGCTCATATGTTGGCTCTTGAACCCACTGGCATCCGCTTGCGGGCATCCACCCTAGCTCCGCGAGCTGGTGGGGATGGAGTTTATAACTATTTTGCACAAAAATTTGAATTTGATAGCAACTTCTCTCTTTACATATATATAGGGGCCCATACTCCCTCAAAAATTTACAAAGATATCAAAAGAAGTACTTTCTGAGGTGATCGCTATTCCAAGTGTGTTTGAGGTCTTTTCCTTCCTTTGTTCGCAATATGTAGGTGCCCTCTTTGATTATTTTGGTGACCTCATATGGACCCTCCCATTTCGGGGACAGTTTGTTGAAACCAGGTTGGGTCCCTTGGACCTCCACCTTTCTGAGTACCCAATCCCCAACTGAGAAACTCCTCCTATTTACTCTTTTATCGTGGTGCCTCTTCGCTTTCTGTTTGTAGTTCACCATTTTTTCATTTGCCCGCATTCTCTTTCCTTCGAGATCGTTCAGGTCACACCTTCTGTTTGCCTCATTTTGAGACTCATCGAAGTATGTGACTCTGTACGAGGGTAGGGCAACCTCAACTGGAGCCATTGCCTCTGACCCATACGTGAGCGAGAAAGGAGTTTCTCCTGTAGAATTTCTTATAGTGGTGCGGACAACCCACAATGCGGTCTGTAGCTCGTCCAACCATCGTCCTCCTCGTCCCTCCAAGTTTTTCTTTAGGGCAGTCAGGACTAGCTTGTTCGCGGCCTCAGCCTGGCCGTTTCCTTGAGGATAGGCAACTGCGGACTGACGGTGTTGCACCTTCATTCTCACACATTCAGCGGTGAATTTTGCAGAGAATTGGGTGCCATTGTCTGAAATTATTGCTCGGGGAACCCCAAATCGACAATAGATGTGCTCATGGACAAAATTGATGGTATTCTCCTCGGAGATAGTGGCTAAGCCCTTGGCTTCTGTCCACTTGGTAAAATAATCCACGGCCACAACGGCATACTTAATGCTTCCTCGAGCAGTTGGGAATGGTCCAATGAGATCAATCCCCCATGTATCAAACGGCCATGATGGTACAACCAAAGTTTGTTCTGTTGATGGTAGTCTAGGGATGTCCGCAAATCTCTGGCACTTATCACACTTTCTCACATATTTCTGCGCATCCCTTCTCATTGTGGGCCAAAAGAATCCCTGGAATTTGATTTTGTCTGAGAGGGTGCGAGCACCAGGATGTCCACCACAAACTCCCTCATGAACTTCATAAAGTAAGTTGGTGACCATGTGAGTTTTGACACATCTTAGCAAAGGCTTGGTGAATGATCGTCGAAAAAGTACCCCATCGAGGACGAGGTATTTCGCGGACACCGTTCTTATGGTTCTAGCCCTTGCTGGATCCTCGGGGAGGGTCTGCTTCTCGATGTAATCCTTGATTTCATCTACCCAATCCCTTACTTGATCCTCAATATTGTTTATCTGAATCCGATCTATAGCAGGTCTCTCCGTGAATTCAATCTGGCAATCTGTCTCTAAGTCAACAATCTCTTGATCGGTTATTCTGGAGAGGAGGTCTGCTTCCACATTATCCTCTCTCATGACTTGGTTCAGCTCATAGTAGGTGAAATTTTTAATGAGGGTTTTTGCAAGACCGCAGTACTGAGTTAGCACTGGGTTGATAGTATCATACTCCCCCTTAATTTGATTAACTATGAGCTGAGAGTCACTGTTGATCTCAATATTCTGAACTCCCAAGTCTCTTGCCAATTCCATGCCCGCTATAATCGCCTCATACTCAGCCTGATTGTTTGATGCCTCGAACTTGAATCTCAAGGCCCTTTTGAACTTCTCTCCGCAGGGTGCGATCAGGAGTATGCCCGCTCCACTAATTAACTTGCTCGCAGAGCCGTCCACGTATAGAGTCCACACTTCTTCTGGACGCTCCTTTGGATGTATAATTTCAGTGTTCGAGCTACTTGGGGCTTCCTCTGATTCTGCCCGCTTTCTTTTCCCAAGGTCGCTGTCCGCCAATTTGAATGATGATTCTACTATAAAATCAACCAAGGCCTACGCTTTGATTGTCTTTCTCGGGGAATAGGTGATCTAGAACTCAGTGAGCTCGATAGACCAAGCTAGCATTCTCCCCGAGGACTCTGGTTTGTTTAAAATCTTTCTAAGCGGGGCCTCAGTGAGTACAGTAATAGGGTGTGCAGAAAAGTAAGCTCTTAATTTTCGAGCAGATACAAGCAAGGCGTAAGCTAACTTCTCTATATTAAGATAACGCCCTTCTACGGCGGACAGTGCCTTAGATACATAATAAACTGGTTTTTGGGAGTTATTCTCCTCCCTTACAAGAACAGCAGCTACTGCCAGATCAGTAACTGCTAAAAACAGAAAAAGTTCTTCCCCGGGCACCGGGCTGCTGAGAAGAGGTGGCTGCCCGAGGTATGCCTTGACTTCTTCAAAAGCTTGATGGCACTCTTGACTCCATGCAAATTCATCAGCTCTCTTCCCCCCTTTTAGAGTTTTGAAGAAGGGGAGGCATCTCTCTGCTGACCGCGAGATGAAGCGGCCAAGTGCGGTGATGCGACCATTGAGTTTTTGTACATCCTTCACGCAAGCAGGAGGTTTCATGTCCAACAGCGCTTGGATTTTTTCGGGATTAGCCTCTATTCCTCGCTGGTTGACCATGAATCCAAGGAACTTGCCCGCCTTTACCCCAAAGGCACATTTTAGGGGATTTAGTTTCATGTTGTTGCGGCGCAAGTTTTTGAAGGTTTCCTCCACGTCGAGCTCGTGGGAGTTTTCCTTGGTTTTTATAACCATGTCATCAATATAGTCCTCAAGGTTTCTGCCCAGTTGGTTCTTGAAGACCAGATTGACCATTCTTTGATAGGTGGCTCCTGCATTTTTTAGCCCGAAGGGCATCATTGTGTAACAATAAGTCTTGCCCGCAGCGATGAAAGCCACGGAGCGGACATCTTCAGGAGCCATCTGTATCTGATGGTAGCCAGAGTATGCATCAATGAAGCTCAATACTATGTGGCCGGCTATTGAATCCACCAATCTGTCTATGCGAGGAAGAGGAAAGCAGTCTTTGGGGCATACCTTGTTGAGATCCGTGAAATCAACACACATTCTCCACTTACCGTTGGATTTTTTGACCATTACCACATTGGCCAGCCATTTTGGGTAGGTAATTTCCTTTATTATCCCCGCTTTGAGCAATTTTTCCACCTCTTCCTTAATCGCGATCTCTTTCTCCGGGGAGAAATATCTTGACTTTTGATGAATGTTCTTGAAGGATGGGTCGTCATTGATTTTATGGAGGATCACGTCCTCGCTGATTCCTTGCATATCCTCCACCCTCCAAGCGAACACATCACAATTTGCTCTAAGGAACTCAATGAGGATCCTTCTTTCCTCGCAGTGAACTTCCAGCCCAACCTTAACAGTTTGCTCGGGGAAGTGGGAGTTGATTACCACCTCCTCGAGCTCGTCGTTAGGTTGAAGGTCGCTGATCTCACGATTGTGCAAGGAGTCAATGATAATAGTTGGGGGGTTGACCTGAGCTCCGGTCAGTGTTGTCATGGAATATATGATCTCATGGTCAATTGTCCCTTCCATTCCTCGATCAATGTAACCTCCCTCAACTGGGGCCAACTGTTTTGATTTTCTGCTCGCCTTGAGCTCCACCTTAGTGGTATGGAAAGAAAGCATGCCAATTGGAATGGGTGGCGGCACAGGTGCTGGGGCCTTTCCCTTTTTAGATGTGTCCTCGCCCTCTATCTGCGGGCAGGATGTCTGGCTTTTATTTGCTTTTCTCTTCTCCTCAAGTGCTCGGAGGAATCTCCCGGACTGGTTCTTGATGGTAGCAACCCCGCCCGGGGTGTTAAATTTCACCCTTTGGTGGGGGACGGAAGCAACTATTCCCAATTCGGCCTGACCAGTTACGCCGAGAATGGCATTGTATTGGGAAGGAAGATCGACCACCATGAATGTTATTTTGGCCGTCTTCTGCATGGGCTTTTCCCCAATAGTTACTTCAAACACAATCGTCCCCTTCACCCCCACGGCGTGGTTGGTGAACCCCTCAAGCATGCCCGCATAAGGAGCGAGATGAGCCTCGGTCATTCTCATGCCTATCAAGGTATGATAGTAGAGTATGTCCCTGGCCGCCCCAGTATCAACCAAAACTCAGTGTATGTTGGCCCGGTTGATTTTCATATGGATAGTTAGGGGCTGAGTAGAGTGAAATAGGGAGGAGGCAAGTTCACTCTTTTTGAACCCTATTTCTTGCTCTTCCTCCGGAGCCATTGCGGGGATCGAGAAAACTTTCTCCAACGTTCGAATCTGAAGGGAGAGCTGTTTGTTGGAGGGAGGCTCCTCGCCAATGAAATTAATGTCATAATCCCCCAAATCATCATCATAATGGTCTCTTTCGTTCCTCTCCGGGCCGCGCGTGCCTCGTGCTCGCTGCTGATTATTATTATTGGGGGCATTGTTGTTTCCTTTAACCCACTTGGTTAGCTCCCCGTCATTGATTTTTTGCTGGATTATTCGCTTCAGCTGGAAGCAGTCCTCAGTTTCGTGCCCGTGGTCGTTGTGATACTCACAGAACTTAGCCCTACTCCTCTCATTTGGTTTTCGGAGCATTGGGGGAGGAGGAGGAAAGTCTGAGGCTCTCATGATTACCACTCTTGGCTCGGTGAGCTCGGTATAAACTGTTTCATCTACTGTCTTCCGGAGCTTATCCGACCCACGGCCTCTGTTCTTGCCCTGGTTGTTGGTGCGGGCAGGCTCTGGGGTGGTCTCTTGGACTTGGCTTATTCTCTCTTTCGCTGAAGCTCGGGGAACGGTCACACTGGGCTCTTCGGCGGATGCAATGGCCGAGGCCTTTTCATACATCTCTTCCACCGTTTTAGGCCGGCTGGAGGCAAAATTCATTTTGAGGAAGGAGGAGCTGAGGCCGCCCTCAAAGCAGAGTCTGATGTCTCCCTCCTCTAGGTCCACAATCTCCTCGCTCACCTTCCTAAATCGTGATATGTAATCCTTTGTAGGCTCGCCTGGGGCCTGCTTGACGCGGACAAGGTCTGTCTTTGGTCTAGCGGGCACACCTGCCCCAGCAAAGGCATTAAGAAAGATGTTTCTAAACTGGCTGAAGGATTGGATGGACCGTGGTTTGAGAGCCAACATCCAAGACAGGGCCTTGCCCATGAAAGTTGCAGCCAATGCTTTGCACATCACGGACTCGTCCGAGGAGAATAAAGCCATTTGTCCCTCAAATCGTCCCATGTGGCTCTTGGCATTTTTAGAGACATCATAGGTGTCCATCTGGGGGGCTTTCCCCTCTGAATAGGTGCCCAGGCGATCTTATCAGTGAAGGCATCCATGGTGCGGCCACATCTCTGGGCGGCCTTTTGGTGGGTCTCCCACATCTCGTTCATAAACTTGATAAATTCTGGGTTCTGATTATCAACCTTTTGTTTTTTAGCCCGTGGAGTCACGGCCTTCTCCTTGGCCGGAGCCAAAGGTCTGGCTTTGAAATTCGCTCATAAATTTGATTGGGCTTCTTCTCCAACCTCCTCGATATCCTCTACATGCACCACACTGCGTCTGGCCGGCTGTCCGCGATCAAGGGTTGGCTCAACCCGGTTTGCCCCCCTAGCTTGACTAGCAAGCGATTTAGGGGGAGCTCGTTGGGAGAACCTTTGTGACCCTTGGGGAAACTGGAGCCCTCCGTTGGCCTCTATCTCGAACATCTCCATTTGTGCATCAGCTACGGCCATGGCCTCAGCGATCAGCTTGGATTTGGAGGCCAGAATCTCTTGCCTTCTCAGGATTTGGTCCGGGGAGAGTGGAGTAGTTAAGGCGGTGTTTTTTATAGGAGCTTGGGGAGTTTTTGGGCTGTTGTTTAGTAGGGCTTGGGCTTTCTCAGCACGTATCTCGTCGGTCAGCTTGTGTATAGCCCTCTGACCAGGGGAGAGGCTGTGTGATGGCTGAGAACGTGCCCCCATTCTGTTAAAAACGGAGGTTGTGGCCTTACCCTTGTTGATATTGGAAGGTGAGGCCTGGTTATCTTCCTCAATGGTCAAGTGGCCAGCATTTTGCAAAGTTTTAGACATGTTTCAAAAGGAGAAAATGACTGAAAAGAAGTGTCTTTTGACAGTCAGCTGTTTAGGACACAAAGTGCGCCTGAAAACAAAGATTTTTGAACGGGAAAACAAATGAAAGTCATTGTTCCCGGCAATGGAACCACTGATGACGCCAAGCTTTTCAGGGTCAAGAGCGGTTCGAGGATATCTGGCTAGATATTTTGAGTGGTTTAAGGTACCTAGATCACAACACAAACAAACACCGTTAAGGTCAAAGTTGGATGTTACTCCAACTCAGGCCCTCGGGTGTGAGAGTAAGAATACTGAGATATAAGACATTTGAATGTCTTGGAGTGTGTGTATGTGTTTAGGGTTCTGAGTAATATGGCTTATGTTGGTGTAATGCCCTAGGCTTTAGTTATGTTTAACTAAAACCGTTATGTATCATCTTTATCGTTTAAGTTTATTATTTGATTATTATATAGTTTGCATATTTATTGTAATAATCTCCGTCCCTAATTATTAAGAGAATAATTAGTATAATTGTCAATGGATAATCATATGATGATTATATGCATAGAGATGCACATTGAAATTATGGGTACTTGTTAGAGAACAAGTGACTGGACTTGACCCGTATGAGATTTATGTCATGGTCAAATGTCATAATTAAATCTCATATGATCACTTCATTTAGTCCCTAGACCTGAGATTATCATGACCTTACATATGATGAAAGTCATGTTTGATTTTAGTCAAATGATATCTTAACACGATATTTATAAAGGCTATCTTTGGCATGATCGAATTCATGATGGGAAGGATGATAAGTCAAGATGGAATTTGTCCCTCGAAAGAGAGATGTTTTGCTTGGGCCCCTCGATGAGTGATAATGATGGAAAGTGTGTGGCCACACCCCAATGCGATTGGAATATCATTATACTCAAGAATCGAGAAAGCATTGAACAGATACAAGTTGACGTGGACCATGACTTGTGTTCAATATAACATCGTGAGACAAAGGGAGAAATGGAAGTGTACCATTGGAAACGTGAACTCTTACGTTATATTATTTGGGTAGACATAATGGCTTGCTAGAGTCCGCTTATGTCTTATGAGAGTCGATATGATCGAACTCATTGCCAACATAATATAATCCTATTGGGTCACACACAACTAGAATGAATTGGTTAAACCAAAGGAAGAATGATTGAGAGTTTCTGCATATGGCAACGTTTGTCACGCGACATACTTAGCCATATGGCAACGTTTGTCACGCGACATACTTAGCCATATGGCAACCTTTGTCATGCGACATAACTAGCCACAGAGGCGGTTTACACCTGTTTCCTAATTTGATTAGGGCACAAACTCTAAATACTAAAGTAGTATAAATATGAGTCTGTAAACAGCCGAAAAAGAGCCGAATTTTTCAATAGAAATTCACAACAAAAGTTCTCTCAATATTCTTCCATAGGTTTAAGAATCTAGCAATTCTCAAGAACGGTTCTTGGTTCATTCTTACATGTGGATACAACAATAGAGGGTCTTCGCTCGTTTGATGATCAAGGCCTAGAGTTCCAATCTGAAGATTGAAAGGTTCTTGAAGATTGAAGATTGTGATTCAAAATCACACCAATAAATTGTTCGATAGCTCAAGACCGGAAAGCAATTAAGGTTGGTAAATTCTATCTCATAGGAATTCAATTAATCGTATAGAACGGATCTTAGGGCTTGGGTTTTGTGTTAATTTGATGCTTAATTCCGCTGCGCATGGACCCATAAAACCCAACAGTGGTATCAGAGCCAGGTTCGTATGGTTAAGTTTGAATTAACATGCTAGAATTAAGATATAAATTGTTTATATGCTTATTGCATGTTTTTGTATGCGATAGAATTTTGATTGTTTATGTGAAACAATGTGAAAATCGTTTTCTGATTATGATGAATTAAATCTGTAAAAGGGTTGTTTTATATGATTCAATTGCCTTATTCTTAGAATTGATTGAATCTGAAAAATCTGCGAACTGGCAACCTATGTCGTGCGACATAGTTAGCCAACTGGCTGAGTTTGTCACGCGACATACTTAGCCAACTGGCTGAGTTTGTCACGCGACATACTTTGCCAATCTGGGCAGAATCAGTTTGATAATTTTTCTGCTAATCTGTGATTATGTTGATAATCTGAGATGTTTTATGTTTTAATCTGGATGCTATAAATTATTGGAAATAAAATTTATAGGGCTATGCTAGATTAATTCATTGTTTATGGATGCTTAATTAATTTAAATATGATTTTATTAATTGTTGCGATGCATGAATTATATGTTCTTATGTGTTAAGAATTTTATTAGATATTTAGTTGAAACATTGATTCATAATTTCCTAAATGTTTAGTTGAAACATTAAATTTTGGTTTTCTGATTGTTTATGAGAAACAAGTTAGTTTACGGAAAATTTGAAGGAATCTGATTGTTTATGAGAAACAAATCAGTTTATGAGTCTGATTGTTTAAGAGAAACAAATCAGTATACAAAGTATTGATTATGTTGCATTCAAACTGATATTATAATTGTGCATGACTAGGAGAGTTCTGTCGAAGGAAAATTTGATACTTAAGCAGTCCTTGTGGCTCACCTATTTTCTTGGGAACTTACTGGTGCACAGTTATGATTATTTTGTTGATATGCTTATAATCTACTTTAAATAACCTTCATTTAACTTTTAAGTTCTTTATGCCAATCCATGATTAAAACACTTGAGACCACTCGGATAGTTTTGGGTGGGCTTGCCATAGCAAGGTGCTTTGATTCTATTCCGTTTGCGAGCAAGATGAGGAAATGGTGGTTCCTATACGTTTAAAGTGGATGAACTTAATTGGGTTATCAAAATGGTTTTGGACCCAAGGCATAAGATGAGATTAAAATATGCTTAGACATATGATGTCTTAAATAAATCTCATAAAAGATCTAAGAGTCATATACGATATGATTGATGTTTTCTACCTAATTAGTTTAATCTTGAGCGGTGCGCCATAGCGTACTTTAGATTAAATTAAAGTTGGATCTTAGCCCTAAGAGTCATATACAATATGATTGATATTTTCTACGTAATTAGTTTAATCTTGAGCGGTGCGCCATAGCGTACTTGAGATTAAATTAAAGTTGGATCTTAGCCCATTAAATGCATATTATGCTTATTTGCATTGGAAGGTGTATGATTTAGTGGAAGTATTTGCAAAATACATTATTTGCTCTTAAATGATAAATGTGTTGATATTGATATGTGTTCGTATAATTTGTATATTTTGTTGTAGAAGTAGCATTACATAATGATAATTGCGATTCGTCCTTATGAAGGACAAAGTTCGAAAGGAACAATACATAATGTGTACGTTCTTGACGAATCCGTTCCTACTGAACCCATTGCAAATGTTGCAAAGGGCAAATAAGGAAGCAACATTAGAAACATATTGATGATTCTGACAATATTGCTTGCCTTGTATTTGCCACCATGTTTAAAGGCTCTTATGAAAAACCTTGAGCACATGATAACTATTCTTTTGTTCTAGCATAACGCAAAAAGGGAAATGTTCCAAGTGCAAGCTAGGCAAAAGATATATGTTGTGGTGAAGGCTCTTAATTCATATGATGAGAGAAGGAGCAATCCGCAAATTGTGTTAATGGTTGACACAATAAAAGGGTTCACAAAGGAAGGGAAAAGAAGGTAAAGCAAAGGTTGCTAAACCTAAGGCAAAAGTTGCAAAAGCCAAAAAGGCTAAACCCAAAAATGTCTCAAAAGGATGCATTTTGCTATCATTGCAGTAAGATGGTCATTGGAAGCAAAGTTGCAAGGCTTACTAGGAAGGCCTAAAAGGTGAAGAAGGGCAATATGATTGCTACTACTTCAAGTATCTATATGATAGATATTTTCCTTTCGATTTCTTGTTCTTGGGTATATGATACCGGATTGGATCCCACATTTGTTTAAATGTGCAAGGAACAAAGAATAGAAAGCTACTCATAGACGGTAAGTTAAACCTATGCATAAGAATGGAGCAAGGGTTGCTACATTAGCCATAGGGACTTATGAAGTCACTTTACCTTGTGATGTAGTACTTGTTTTGAACAAGTATGACTACGTTCCAGATTTGAGCAGGAGTATTATTTTCGTTTCTTAAATGGATGATGAAGGATATAATTTTCTTATTTTCAATAAGAAGTTTTATATTTATTTAATGATATGCCTTATTGTATTGCATATGTCATTGAATGGTCTTCATATTCTTGATATTAAGAAACAAAATAATATTGATGATATCTAAAATATAAATGGGAATTCTGAACCGAACAATATGAACAATGCGTTCATATGGCATTGCCGGCTTGGTCAAATAAATAAGAAACATATATCTAAACTCCATTAACACGGACTTTTAGACTCATATGACCATGAATTATTTGAGGAATATGGATCTTATTTATTGGGATTATCGACCAAACCACCCTACACTAAAGTAGTGGGAGGGCTAGTGACTTATTGGTCATTATACATGAGATGTATGTGGACTATTAAGCAGCATTGCTAGGGGAGGATTTCGGTATTTCATCATATTTCACTAAAGACTTATCTAGATATGATTATGTCTATCTGATGAAGTCCAAAGGTGAATCGTTTGAGATGTTTCGAACATTTCAAGATGAAGTGCAAAACAAACTTGGCAAAACTATTAAGTACTTCGATTAGATCGAGGTGGTGAATATTTGAGCCAAGAGTTTGACAATCATCTCAAAACTATGAAATCGTTTCAGAGTTGACTCCACCCGGAACACCACATTGTATGGTGTGTACGAAAGGAGGAATTGAACCTTGTAGGACATGGTTCATTCGATGATGTGTCAAGTTGACTTTCCTAATTCCTTTTGAGGATATGCATTAGAAATAATGCGGTTACACTGAATTGAGTCCTTACTAAATCGGTTCCTAAGGCCCCACATGAGATGTGGCATGGAAGAAACTTAGTTTGTCTTTCATGAAGATTTGGGATTGCGAATCTTATGTAAAGAGACTTGTCTCTTATAAGTTAGCACCAAATTTGACAAAGTTATTTTCGGAAATTAATCTTACAACCGCAAAGAGAACAAAACGTTTGTTGCTCTACACGATTTGTTTCTTGAGAAATAGTTTCTCAATAAAGAATCTAGTGGGAGTAAAATTAATCTTGAAGAAAGTTCAAGAACCTGAAAATGACATGGATCCAAGAGTAGAGACGGAACCAAGTTCACAAAGGAGTTGTGGAACCAGTTCAAGATGCACAAGTCCATCGTAGATCGGATAGGTTACGATCCGAACTCGAGAAATATTGATTTCTCGTATCGGAAAGTAATAAGGTGGAAGTCATTGAGAATGACGATCCTACTTCCTATCTTGAGGCGATGTCCACTCCTAATTTGGATAAATGGTTAGGAACCATGGAATCCGAATTAGAATCCATGTTTGACAATCAAGTTTGGAACTTGATTGAGCTACCTAAAAGTGTAAAAACTAAAGGGTGCAAGTAGGTCTTCAAGACCGACATGGATGGGAAGATGTATACTTTCATGACTAAGGATTGTAACAAAGGGATTTAGGCAAATTCATAGTATTGACTATGAAGGAACCCTTTTTCACCAGTTACAATGTCAAAGTCTATTAGAATTTCAATTGCCATTATCACATATTGTGACTATGTGATATGACAAATGGATGTCAAACGACTTTCTTTAAATGGAAAGATTATTAAGGATGTGTATAGTACACAACCCGAATAGTTTGTCGATCCAAGAAACTCTAATAAAGTATGCATGTTGCAAAGATCCATGAGATGGGTTGAAGCAAGCTTCAAGGAATTGGAATCTTTGTTTTGATGAATTGGTCAAAGAGTTTGACTTCATCAAAGAACAAAGATGAATCTTGTGTATGCATGAAATTCAGTGGGAGCGTAGTATTATTTCTATTGTTTTATTACAATGATATCTTGCTCATTGGAAAAACAAGTTTCGACACTTAAGACTATTAAGTCTTGGTCAAGGAAAGGTTTCTCAATGAAAGATATGGGTGAAGCCGCTTACATCCTTGGAATCAAAGATCTATAGAGATAGATCTAAAAGGATAAATTGGTTTGAGTCAAAGTATCCACATTGACAAGATTCTTAGAAGAGTCTAAGAAGAGTAGCTTGTCAATGGGTCATGGTATTTCTCTTAGCAATATTCATTGTCTTATGACAACTAATGAGCAAAAGGGAAATGAATGAAGTTTCATATGCTTCGGCATTTGGATCTGTCATGTATGCCATGATTTGTACTAGACCCGGCGTCTCATATGCTCTAAGCATGATGAGTCGATACCAATCTGATCCTGATGTAAACCATTGGATGGCAGTCAAGATGATCCTTAAGTACTTAAGAAGAACTAAGGATACGTTCTTGGTATTTGAAAGATTGGAAGTTAATCTTATTGTAAAGGTTACATAGATACTAGCTTCCAAACTGACAAAGTTATTTTAAAATCGCAATTAGGATTCTTCGAGGAATTCATAAAGAATGAGAAGACGTTAAGATATACAAAGTATCAACCAATGATGACATAAGGGATTCACTAACAAAGACCCTCGCACAGGCAGAAGCATGATGGTCATGTTAGATCCATGAGTATTCGATACATTAATGGAGCCTAGTGCAAGTGGGAGACTGTTGGTGTAATGCCATAGGCTTTAGTTATGTTTAACTGAAAACCGTTATGTATCATCTTTATCGTTTAAGTTTATTATTTGATTATTATATAGTTTGCATATTTATTGTAATAATCTCCGTCCCTAATTATTAAGAGAATAATTAGTATAATTGTCAATGGATAATCATATGATGATTATATGCATAGAGATGCACATTAAAATTATGGGTAATTGTTAGAGAACAAGTGACTGGACTTGACCCGTATGAGATTTATGTCATGGTCAAATGTCATAATTAAATCTCATATGGTCACTTCATTTAGTCCCTAGACCAGAAATTATCATGACCTTACATATGATGAAAGTCATGTTTGATTTTAGTCAAACGATATCTTAACACGATATTTATAAAGGCTATCTTTGGCATGATCGGATTCATGATGGGAAGGATGATAATTCAAGATGGAATTTGTCCCTCGAAAGAGAGATGTTTTGCTTGGGCCCCTCGATGAGTGATAATGATGGAAAGTGTGTGGCCACACCCCAATGCGATTGGAATATCATTATACTCAAGAATCGAGAAAGCATTGAACAGATACAAGTTGACGTGGATCATGACTTGTGTTCAATATAACATCGTGAGACAAAGGGAGAAATGGAAGTGTACCATTGGAAACGTGAACTCTTACGTTATATTATTTGGGTAGACATAATGGCTTGCTAGAGTCCGCTTATGTCTTATGAGAGTCGATATGATCAAACTCATTGCCAATATAATATAATCCTATTGGGTCACACACAACTAGAATGAATTGGTTAAACCAAAGGAATAATGATTGAGAGTTCCTGCATATGGAAACGTTTGTCACGCGACATACTTAGCCATATGGCAATGTTTGTCACGCGACATACTTAGCCATATGGCTACCTTTGTCACGCGACATAACTAGCCACAGAGGCGGTTTACACCTGTTTCCTAATTTGATTAGGGAAAAAACTCTAAATACTAAAGTAGTATAAATATGAGTCTGTAAAAAGCCGAAAAAGAGCCGAATTTTTCAATAGAAATTCACAACAAAAGTTCTCTCAATATTCTTCCATAGGATTAAGAATCTAGCAATTCTCAAGAACGGTTCTTGGTTCATTCTTACATGTGGATACAACAATAGAGGGTCTTCGCTCGTTTGATGATCAAGGCCTAGAGTTCCAATCTGAAGATTGAAAGGTTCTTGAAGATTGAAGATTGTGATTCAAAATCACACCAATAAATTGTTCGATAGCTCAAGACCGGAAAGCAATTAAGGTTGGTAAATTCTATCTCATAGGAATTCAATTTAATCGTATAGAACGGATCTTAGGGCTTGGGTTTTGTGTTAATTTGATGCTTAATTCTGCTGCGCATGGACCCATAAAACCCAACAGCTTACTCAAGATATTTGGAACTTACCTTGCCCAAGGGGACAAAGGTCTTCTATTTATAGGCAATGGAGAGGTGCTTGTTGATGTAAGCAATGAGATCAGCCCTAAGGGACACTTTGTTATTTGACCACCTACACGTGTCCGCAGCTAATTGGTCCTGTCAGGGAGGGAACATTGACTGTCAAGGGGACATGGCTGAAAGGGACATGAGCCGTGTATATGGCTTGGTGCATTAAATGAAATAGTAGGCGCCTGTCTGAGCCGCATTGAATGCGTGATGGGGGAGCCGACAACTTGCATGCCAGAGCCAGTAAGCTAGCTTGCTCAGTAAGGCTTGACATTAACCGGGAGTCTGGTGAGATAACCGGGAGTCAGGTATGAGCCCGCGGTCAACATCTTGGGCACGATCAAAGGTATTTGACGCGGGCACAGATGGAGCGGTTATTCCCTCCACGGGCATGGGCCCCACGGTCATACCATCTGCGGGCACGGACCCATCGGTCATAGATTGTGCGGGCACAAATATAGCGGTCAGGATCCCTCCGGTCTTTGAGATGGATGATGCGGGGAGGAACGCGGTCTTGACCTCAAGGGCTTATTTGTCCGCGGTCTTTACCCCGAGGGTCTAGGAAATGCCACGTCACCGGTTCCTTAGATTAGACCGAGCATGGGCCCGGTCCAACAGGTACGGGCTCATCAGCCTGATCTGGTATAACATGGAAAGAGAACTTTGAAATGAATCACTCCTTCCGCATATTTGATGCTCCCAATGACTAGAATTCGATCACACTTTCTATTTTGTAAGATGAATATTGAGATTTTGTGAGATGAATTGAAAATATGTAGGTCCCATTGAACATTAAAGTTATTTCGATTATTAGTGGAGGAGCTAGACTCATCATTTTCGATCAAGTTAAATACTCACTATTTTTTTGCTTGAAAATATCTATAGTATAAATGGCAACATGGGTGGACAGTTGAATGAACAGTACCAAGTGCCGAATTTCCCATTTTGCCCTCACTAAGTTGTCCATTTTCCATTTTGCCCTTTAAATATTTTATTTTATTTTTTTAAAATTAAAAAAAAAACGTGTCCTCGGACACGGGCTTTTACTAGTAAGAAAATAAATCAAAATAACTCACTAAACTGTCATGAATTTCATGCAATTTTCGACGTAATTTTCTTCATGCGTATCCGAAAACAGTATATCTGTACTTAATAAATGGGCAATGCTGCTTACGTTCGACCCCCTTACCCCACCGTAGATGGTATGAGAATATAAGAAATGTTATGAAAAATTGTAATTATATTATTCATATAACAAAAGTATATGTACAAGAGTTTGAGTAATGCCCAAGTTATTCTAAACTATTCTATAATACATGCTGATGATGCCAAAAACGTTTGTATCAGCTCAAATCTATCGACAAGTTTTATCATGTATGATTGAATAGCCTGAAAAATAAGAACAAACACGTACACTAAGTCAGGGCTTCACCGGCGAACGCCCTCCGACGTGAGATAAATATTTGTGTTTAGAGTGAGAAATCAATTGACAAAATTTTAGAGTCAAAAGATGTGTTACCAAAATAATGTGAATTATGTCTTGTATTTATAGACATATGATTGTAGAGTCTATCTTTGATTAGAAAGTTGTGTGATAGCAGATTATAATCCTAGTTGGATTATAACTAACCACAATCATTGTTTGAGTAGGATTAGGTAATAGCATTATGCACGTGTGCATAGGAGGCACGCTACTCGACATGTGATGCTTGGTTGGCATAAATTGATGCCGAGGAAGGGGGGAGTAAGAATAGAGATGTCCATTTCCTTACTTTGTTGATGACCGAGTAAGGTCTACTCGTCTTTTTATGAGGCCTAGGTCAGCCTTTGCTGGACGCCTTGTTCGGCATATAAGTGGGTGCCTTATCGACATACATGAATTCCATGCCTTAGTCATTATACGCTCTGATATGTATAGGTCGACATAGTGGAAATGACGAGGAGGCACGACGAGCAAAGACAGGGAAAGTCCACTCCCTTTCTCGCAATTGAGACTTGTGTAAATTATATTTTGGGCCCTATCCATTGGGCCTTGCCCGACCATGACCCACGTTCGTGTTGGTGTTATGCCCTAGGCGTATAACTATTTTGACTCATAGTTAATACCGTTATGTAATCGTCTTTACCATTGTTTCACCCTAAAATCCACTCAGCATGCTCTACATCTTGGACATCCATCTTGAGGTAACGTCTTGACTTACATCTTGACTAACGCCTTGAAATTATTGTTGTGTTTATTCTATTTTTCAGGAGCAGAACTATAAATAAATAATTCATCCATGTGACCGTTTGGACCTAGTCAAAGAGCAACATAACGGATTCAAACCATCAACCAAGGGATAACGGTTGGACTCCATCAACGAAGAGGGAGATTCTACGCGCAAGATCAGTAGGACATTCAAGTTGTTATTTTCAGTTACAATTACGCCTATATATTACTCTTAGAAAGCACTTGTGTTCACGTTACACAGTTTTGCTCACTCCTACTCTGCACTTGTACTCGGAAACACTAAAGACTTAATAAAATTTCTTTGGTTTAGGCAGGCTTTCCAAAGGCCTCCTGAGGTTTTTCTCTTGGACGATTGCTCTGAGGGTTTCCTCGTTACATCCTTGTGTTTATCTTGCTTTGAGAATTATATTCCATTTGTGCCCAAACCTCCTTGAGAAGACAAATTTACTTGTCGTAATTTGTCCAAAACAATTTGGCGCCGTCTGTGGGAACTTTGGTTTTTTAGATTCCAATCAAGATGAGCAATCCGACTTCGGCCATGTCAACCTCCATCATCACAACTGGGGTAGGAACCAGTGTATCAAGCTTGCCCGTAACATCCAGACTGCCTCCACCTATGGGCTCTGGTGCCATCACGTCCCAAGGACAAGGACTCAGCTTGGGTGGATCTCCATCCATGACGTTACCAGGGATCTCGTTAGAAATTATAACCGCTATGACGAGCATGATGCAACAACTAAAAGATCAGCTCGATGGACAGTAGCAGACCAACCAGATGACCTTTACTCACCTCGACAAGTTGCGACGTGATTTTTCGGCTTCAGGGCGCAGCGTCCCCGTTGTTAGAATTCCTGAGATTTCTCCTTTGCAACCCAGGACTCTTTTTTCAGGTGCCGGAACAAGTGCACAAGGTGAACAAGGTAGCATGTCCATGTTCAGTACCGTTCAAACTGAAGGCACTACCGTCACATCCAACCCGATGCCGCTGTCATCATGTTTCACTTTTGCAACTCCACCTCCTGTGGGGCAAACAGGGAGTTTTAATCTAGTCAATACTCCTTTTAATCCTTTAGTTGCTACTAACCCTGTTGCAGATACCTCTCTTGCAAGAGAAGTACAGCAACTCAAGGAGATCCTCATGAAGGTTCCCGGAGTCACCTTGCCCTTCAATCAGGCGTCTCCAACCAGCCATTATGATTCATGCTTTGTTTCTGCTATATCTGGAGTGGAGATCCCTAAGAGATTCCAAGTACCTCCCATGAAGCAATATGATGGCACGACAGACCCTGCAGAACATATTGCCTTATACCAAGAAAAGATGGATATTATCAGCATTCCTCCGCACCTTAAAGAAGTTTGTTTATGCAGGGGCAACCTATGAAAGGCTGGTAAACAAGATGTTCAAGGACCATCTCGGCAAAACAATGGAAGTATACGTAGATGGCATGGTGGTAAAGTCCAAGAATATGGAAGATCACGTACAACACTTGGCTGAGGCCTTTGACATCTTAGAAGCCTTCAATATGAAGCTGAACCCTTCCAAATGCAACTTTGGGGTTAGAGCTGGGAAGTTCTTGGGGTACATGGTGACTAAAAGGGGAATCGAGGCCAGTCCAGAGCAGATTAAAGCTTTTTCAACCTGCAGTCCCCCAAAAACGTCAAAGATGTACAAAGATTGACAGGACGAGTAGCGGCCTTAAATCGGTTCATTTCCAAATCTTTCGAAAAATGCAAGTTGTTTTATGACGTCTTGAGGAAGAACAAGCTGTTTCAGTGGACCGAACAACACGAAGAAGCCTTCTTGAATCTCAAAAAGTACCTTACATCTTCACCTCTCCTCGCTAAGCCAGAACCAGGTGAACCCCTCTATATATATTTAGCCATATCCGAGAGCACTGTAAGTGCTGTCCTAGTGAAGGAAGATCAAGGAAGTCAACGACCTGTTTACTATGTAAGTAAATCCCTCCTAGATGCAGAAACCAGGTACTTCCATCTCAAAAAACTTATCCTCACCTTAATCACTGCATCTACTAAATTATGTCATTACTTTGAAACGCATCCTATTATTGTGAAAACTAACTATCCTATCAGGACTGTTATGAGAACTCTAGAGATATCAGGGAGAATGGCCAAGTGGTCGGTCAAGCTTAGTACGTACGAAATTTCTTACGAACCTAGAAGTACCATTAAGTCCCAAGCCCTTGCGGATTTTGTAGCCGATTTCAGTGCTACCTTGCAATCTGAGGTGGAGCTAGAAGTCCAACACCTCAAAGGTAATAATACTCCCAGGTATTGGACATTGTTCACATATGGAGCATCCAACTCAAAAGGCGCAGGATTGGGCATCTTATTAAAGTCGCTACAAGGAGAGTTAATCCCCCAGGCGGTTTCCTGTGAATTTCAGGCAACCAATAACGAAGCTGAGTATGAGGCTTTGATCATGGGTTTATCTACTGCTCTTAGTCTAGAAGTTACTCGCCTTAACGTATTTATTGATTCATTGCTATTAGTCAATCATTTTAATGGATCCTATGCATCTAAGAGCATCAGGATGACACTTTATCTCCAACATGTTAAGGAGTTGGCCGCGCATTTTGTTAGTTTTTCCTTGAAACAGGTACCACGCGAAGAAATGCAGAAGCCGACGCCCTGGCTAATTTAGGGTCAACATGTGGAGCGATGATAAATACAAACATCCCCATTATATACGTCCAATATCCAGCCATTGATCGAATAGACGAGTGCGTAGCCCTAAGTCATTCGGAGGCATCTTCTCCAGGCCAGGGTGCGGTGCCGACATGGACTCAACCTGTCGTACGATATTTGTAAGACGAAACCATTCCACTGGACGTTAAGAATCAAAGGTCTTTCAGAATAAAGATGTCCCGGTTCACCTTAATTAGCAATAAATTGTTCCGAAGGTCTGCTACAGGTCTTTACATGAGATGTTTAGAGCCTGTAGAAGTTGAGGAAGTCCTAAACGATCTACACGCGGGAGAATGTGGAAATCACTCGGGAGGAAAGACGTTGTCTTCCAAAGCCCTTAGAACGGGATACTACTGGCCCACTATGAGACAAGACGCAATGGATTTTGCTTTAAAATGCGACGCGTGTCAACGGCATAGCAACATCTTGCATCAACCCGCTGAACCTCTTCACCCCGTACTTTCATCTTGGCCTTTCATGAAATGGGCATGTACATAGTCGGCAAGTTACCAAAAGCTCCAGGAGGCAGAGTGTTCATGTTAGCCATGACGGATTACTTCTCCAAAAGGATCGAAGCAGAAGCGTATGTTCAAGTACGGGACAAGGAGGTCATATCCTTCTTAAAGAAGAACATTTTGAGCAGGTTTGGCGTTCCTTCGGAAATCATTTATGACAATGGTTCTCAATTTATTAGAAAAAAGGCAAGGGATTTATGTTCAAGGTGGGGAATCAAATTGATAACATCAACCCCTGTTGTAAGTACCCAAATCCGGATCGTCAAAATCCGTCAGAAAGTTAACCGGAATCCATTAACTGGCCCGCTCCAGGTTAACCGGAACTCGTTAAACTCCCCGTTGCCATGCCAACGAGACGTCCCGGGACTGCCCCGTGCATTCCGACGTCGAAACGTACTTGACACACGTCATCGCACGTGAAAGTACGGCTTTCCCTGAAAAACGCACTTTTCGGCACTTTCCGGGGGCATTTCGGACATTTTCCGGACTGTTATATTAAAAAAAGGGACAAAACAGGGACCCGGGAACGAACTCCCACATGGCTGGTGACTCATAGGACGCGTGGCAAGCATGCCACCTCCCTCTAGTCACCTTTCAATCAAAAATTAAGGCCAAAAGACTAAAATACCCCTGGTATACAGTCTCAGTCCGGCCGGACTCCCTTTGCAGACTTTCAGAAATTGCCAGCAAGTCCCTCAAAATTCCAAAATACCACAAAACCCCACGGATTTCGATCCCTAAGTCCGTGGGACTCCTACTGAAATTTCACCTATAAATAGAGAGGCTGTCAAAGCCATTTGTAACAACAAAAAATTCACCCCTTTCACCAAGAAACTCATGGCCTAAACTGGTTCTCCCCCTTCCCGTGCCCGGTTTTACCTCGTTTTGTGTGAAAACTCCGTATTTCGATCAAATACGACCCTCACCACCTTCAAACACCGTTCCAAACTACTTTTCGTATCCCGTATACACCCCCCCCGAGCCAAAGGAGTTGACCCTAGCCATAGGTATAACTCCCTCTCTCTAATCTCTCGTTTCGTCTCGATTTACGTGCCAGTCGCTACAACCGTTTCGAACAACGTTATTAAAATGTAGACGCCTCCGTCTAACGGGGTCCGATACGTTTTAGCCCCTCGATCCTCTTCTCTTCCCGTAAGAGAAGTAATCACGGGTTAAAACGGCGTTCTGACCCCGTTTCGTTTACTTTTTTGTCATTTACAACTCCGGATCGATCGATCCGTCGATCGTCATTTACTTTTCTGTTATTTACAATTTTGGACCGTTTGATCCGTCGAACGTCCTTTACATTTCATGCAACTTTACCACTCCGAGCCGTTTTGGCTCGTCGATCGTCATTTACAACTCCGAGCCGTTTTGGCTCGTCGATCGTCATTTACGATTCCGGATCGTTCGATTCCGTCGATACCGCATTTAAATACTGTCATTTACAAGTCTGACCCGTTTGGATCGTGATAGTATTTACTTTTCAAAGTTCGAGTCGCAACCCGATTCGTTGATTTCAAAATCATTTAATACGCTTTTTCCCGTGAAAATCGTTAACAATGCAATGCCCGGTTCAAAATCGGAGTTCGTCCTTTGAACTCTCTTTCAAAAAGCGTGAAATGACGTTTGGCATCCAAACGCTCATCTTCAAACTTAAAAGAAAACTTTTGACGTTCAAAATCATTTAATATGCTTTTTCTCGTAAAAATCGTTAACAATGTAATGCCCGGTTCAAAATCGGAGTTCGTCCTTCGAACTCTCTTTCAAAAAGCGCGAAATGACGTTTGGCATCCAAACGCTCATCTTCAAACTAAAAGCAAACTTTTGACGTTCAAAATCATTTAATACGCTTTTTCCCGTAAAAATCGTTAACAATAACTCGCCCGGTTCAAAAAAACCGGAGTTCAACCTTCGAACTCCTTTTCAAAAAAGCTCAAAATCGACGTTTGCCACGCAAACGCTCATTTCAAACTCAAAATCGACGTTTGCCACGCAAACGCTCATTTCCGTCTCAAACCGACGTTTGTCATTCAAACGCTCGTCTTTTCAAACAAAGTCACCTAATCAACGTTTGACATTCAAACCAAGATTAAGCTTGTCATTCAAGCCCCCATTTCAAAACATACACACACACACACACGATTTCGAGAAAGGTAGAAAGACTCGTCATACGAGGCGTTTCGGGTGATCTCGTAATACTCTTCCCGAAACGTAACATGACCTCCGAACCTAACAATCTCTGGTACTAAATAGCTTTTTACTCGTTTTTGCTACCAATAAAAATGATCCCCTGTTTTCAAAGCCTTTTCCTATGTTTTTGCTGCCAATAAAAACGACACCATTTTCACAAAAGCCGTTTCTCAACGTTTGGGCTCAAAATACAAAACCGCGTGGCGACTCCTCATTTCCTTCCCATGAAGCGAGGTCTCAGACACCAACCCTCCACGAAAGACAACCGCGTTTCGCGTCCGCGCGAAATCCCGGGTAATTTCAGTTGGCGACTCCGCTGGGGAAAAGGATACTTTTTTCAAAACTGCCGATGTTTTCTAAAAAGCCTTCCGTGGGTCAAACTTTCGTTTACCCTTCCTCGTTTTCGTGTGCGTGTGTTACTTTAAACCTCGAACGGTTTTTTCAAGGGCATTACTTTGTCATCTTTTCAAAATCATACCATGTTTGTGCATCCCCATTCATGTTTGATTTTCATTGCTATCTTTTGAACTGCGCATCAAAATTCTTTAAGACACATTCTGAAAAATCTCTGTTTTACTCAGGAAAAGAATTTTAGTGACCGCACACTACTCGCACTTGCTGCCTCGGTACATCGCACTTCACGTGCACTTGCTGCCTCGGTACAATGCACACTACGACCCGTAACCCGGGATGGCCTTATCAGTTGCACCTCGATTGGTCTGCCAGACACCTTTTGAGGGCATACGGGGTCGTCCCAAACAGCCCATCCTAGCCCGTGTAAGCCATGCACTCTTTGTGTCACACTTCGTCCAAGACCCCGGTTGGTTTTTGGCTTAGTTCGTGTCATAAAGCCTAAGTGTATGTTTTTTACGCCGGGTTCCGCCCCGAGTCAAGCTCGAGAAGTTGAGACCGAAGGTCGTTCCCGACCCAAAGTCTTGAGCTTTTCAGCCTTGACTTTGACGCAGAGCTCTGCCGAAAAATATACCCGAAGGTTCAATGTGACGTCATGTCACCAAACCCTCACCGTATTCACCGTGCTAGCCACAACTTGGCCAACGCCAAAAGCTAAGGCCCCTCACGCAAGCGAGTCAGGAGAGGTCATGCCGAAATTTTGGCACGATCCCCGCCTTAACTTAAGGACGTTGACTTCGACTGTGGCCCGCGCGTCACATACGTTGGAAGCTTGCGTGATCAGCTAGCCTTAAGTTCACTTTCTCCTTTGTCGGTGGAACTCGCTTGCCTTATAGGACCTCGCTCGGGATAGTCCATCCCGAGAAAGATGATCTACAAATGGAAACGAGGGGCTTATAAGCGTAGTGACGAGATCCACTGATTAGAGCTCTAGAATTAGTTGCGAAAAAGAAGACTTGCTCTTTTCCAACCAATTAGGACTCTAAGAAAACGCGCTTTAAGTAAACATTAATCAGTAACTGCACATTGCACAAGCCCAAAACCTTGATCCAAATCCCCCTTTTCCGAAGCCTAAACCCTGCCTTTCGTTCCCTCCAGCGAGAAGAAAGTGGTTCAGATTTCCGGGTCAGCGCCTTGCCAGAATCACCGTTACGGCAGCATCAGACAGTTCTTCGGTTCCCTCAGTTCCCTCAGCCAAAATTTCCGACATGTCTAGCTCACCGAGAAATCGTGACGGGGAAGGACCCCCGCCACCAATAACGGATATGACTTTGGAAGAAGCCATCCGGGCTTGTGAGGTTCACAAGAGGCGAAGAAGATCGGCGGAATTTCGTGGTACGGCTTCTAAATGACCGAGGTATAGCGGCTATCCCCGGTCGGATGGTACTTTTGTCTGGTCGAGGATGACGATTCCCCAAACCGGCTCCCCAAACCTTCAACCGGGTTCCTCTCCCGCCAACTTACGGGATTCCTTCGAACCAAGGAAACAAATGACCTAGGCTTCACGTTGCCACCTCCTGTGGCAACCCCTGTCATATTTGCCAGGCCGGTGCTACTCCCATCACTCAATACCACCCGCCGCACCGTTGGACCATCTCGAACAGATGCCAATATCCTTCAATACCCTCCGGGTTCGTCCGGGTGCCTATACACGAATCCCAAAACACCGGGACAAACCTCGATACGATTCGAAAAAGGCCCCCATATATTCTCATATATCAAGCCTTCCACCTCCAATCACTACCGCTCATGTGGTAGCACCCGGCGCCGAGCCTCACAGTCCACCACTGGACCCAACCTTGGCCTGGATGGTCGAACAGATGAAAGACCTGAAAGCCACCATGAGCAGCTCAAAGCAGGAAATGCTCAAATCCACAGATCCGGGAATGGTCACGCCTCTCCTCGCCAAGTTCAGAATGCCAGAGATGGACCGATTCGACGGAACCGAATGTCCTCAAACGCACGTCGACACCTACATTCTCGGTATGAGAGCAAAAGGAGCAACCCTCCAGCAAATGGCCGACCACTTCCAGCATACGCTCAAAAGTTCAGCGTTACGATGGTTTCTGAGGGTCAAGCCTGCGGATCGCCACGCCTGGGATCAGATCAGTAACATCTTCCTGGAACAATACCGATTCAACTTAGAGTGGGAAACGAGTCGCGAGGACTTAATCACCACTGAGCAGAAAGCGGATGAAAGCGTCGGAGAATTCTACAAGAGGTGGAGTTGGAAACTCTTCGAGATCATGGAGCCACTCTCCAAGGATGAACAGATGCGGATCTTCAAGTCCTGCTTAAGATCGTCCATCGAACTCTCATCGGTCATCATTTCTTCCCGGATCTCGGGCCATGGTCAATGCGGCTCACGGTTCGAGAAGGATTTCAAGGAAAAGTTGGCTCTTGCACGGCCATACGAGATACCGCTCGGCGGTTGCATTCAATCCCGCACCGGCCCCGTGAAAGGGAAAGATACGTCTGTCAACTACATCCATCGGGGACAGCGGTCGGGCAACGAAACCCGAGTCCCACAAAGCAACAATTCTACTCGAAGCGGCCTGCCGTACACTTTGACAAGTTGGAAATGCCACCTGAGCAAGATCTTTGGAAGGGTTAATCAAGGAAGGTCTCCTTAAACCCGTTGCAAATTACAAACCCAAGAATCCCGTAGTCAACGCCGACAAGAGCAAGTCTTGCGCCTTCCATCGATATCACGACCATACCACCGACAACTGCGTGGGGTTACGATACGAAATCCAGAACTTGATAGAGGAAGGAAAGTTGGAGCGCCCCCGTGGGCCCAATACAGTCGAAAACCCTTTTCCGAACAACAACAACAGTGTGAATTCCATTGAGTGGGTGCTCAAGAAGATTGCCGCAGAGCCAGTTCCTCCGCCTCTTCCAGTCGGGTCCTCATCAAGTGTCCACATCAGCTACGATGTTTGTGGCTCCGCTCACTTTGCACAGGTGCGAGTCCCAGACATGGTCCGAGCAATCCTCCGAGAAAACAGAAGAAGAAGTCCTCTCAACAAAGAATCGAGAGAAAGGTATGAAGTGGAGACACCGGTGTGTGTACACTCGGAGAGCCATCCGGGAAGTTTGAATACTACGTACTCTACTCCAGCCAGTCCTCCCTTCCTCCAGGCCATGCAGCTTTAGAGCAGACAGGGGTGGGAAAGCCGAAAAGTCCTGCTGACACCAGAGTTCAGACCTTAGGACACGGGAACACCTCAGATCTTGGCAATCTCACTGCCAGTCAGAAGCCTAACTCCCCGCGGGATCAACTAAGATTCAATTTGTCCAGCTTCCGAGCCCGGACCGGCAAAGGTAGATCAAAGTCAGCTTGGCACTCGCACTCAATCAACGTGCTAACCAAGGGCAGAAACCACCACAAACGGCCTCAACACAATCCCGAGGCTCCAGCAAAGGCTTTACCTCGCAAGAGGAAGACAGGAAACGGATGGCTTGATGACTCTCCTTCTCCGGATAGAGACCAGATCTACGATTCTGGATCGTATGGCGATATGATCACGTTCTGTGACGAAGACCTACCGAGAGATGCCTCAGGGCACAATGAAGCTCTGTACATCACTCTCAAGCTCAACACCATAACACTCCCCGGAGTATTGGTAGATAACGGATCAGCTGTTAACGTCCTCCCTCTCAGCATGATACGAGCCCTGCGCATCAACGAAAGCCACCTGATTCCGTCAACTCGGACTATCAAGGCCTACGACAGCACGTCTCGTCCCATCCTGGGAACGGTGACTCTGGAACTCTGGTTCAAAACCCAAATGGTGCCAGCAAAATTCCATGTGATGGACATTCCATCCGAATTCACGGCTCTGTTAGGACGTCCTTGGCTGCATCACATGAAAGCCATAGCTTCCACTCTCCATCAGTGCGTTATGTTCATCAACCGGTAGGGAGATCTTGAAGTCATCAGAGGGGACAGTTTCCTCATAGGAAACGAAGCCGAGATAGTAGCCTAGCGTGCCCGCAGTCAGGCATCGGGGCTATCTCCTTCAAACCGACCAGGGGACTATCGGGGCAAATCTCATTAGAATCCCTCAGAGTCCGGAGATGCTAACTATGTAAACGTACTCGAGCAGGCAGACCCTGAAGCAGTCCGATACATCAAGTTCAACTGTCGTTTCCAACATTTAGAGGCAGATTGGAAAGAAACCCTGAGCATCGCCATGATGCGGGCACGTAAACCCCCTGTCTCCAATCGGAGATTCGTCAGCATTCTTCAAGTCAACTCTCTGGCCCCGCCAGGCGAAGAGATCTTCATGATAAAGGTCAACAAGCACCGTCACACTCGTGATGAATGCATGGAAGTCGCATGGGATGTCCTCCATGAGGAACTACCCGCTGCACCCATCTTCTCCAGTGAAGAGCATGATGTTTTTCTAGCAGCTCCAGCAACGCACCCGGACGTAATACGTCCCTACGTTTGGGTTGAGCCATCAGACGATGACAAATTAGGACTCTCCGGAGTCGAGGATGCGGCAGACCCGCGGGCAGACCTCTGCATTCACATGCTCAGTTTCGAGGATGGCACCCGTTCCGATCAGGTCACCTATGACCAAGGCTCCAATACCATGGAGATTGTCAAGCTCAACGTCCAGTACAGGCGGCTATCCGACAATTGGAAGCTACTGGTTGACACGACGAAGAATCCCTCTGATCAAGTGACTGACGACGACTTCGTCAACATCATCTATTCCAGATATCCCGATGATACCAAGGATCCGGTCCTTATCGTCGGTCTATGGCAACGCCAAAGTTACCCTCGACGACCGCTGCTCATGGTAAATGAGGCCCCACAGCTAACCGAGCTCGCAGCTCATCATCACTTCCGAGTACCAGCCCCAGTGGCAATCGGCCCGTGTCGTCAGTCAAGCTTAACGCCACAAGCCCCGTCAAGGCCAAGGGCAACAGCGAAGGAGACCAAGCTCCTCACCCTGTCACAAGTCAGATCAGCCTCGGGAACGCTTCCGACAGCCACCCCGAAAACATCTGTAAAGGTCTTCCCCGCAAGACAGAGTCAGCTTTCGACTCGGGAAATGACCACCTCAGCATCAACATGCTCCGGTTCGATTCTGCTCCCGGTCGTCACGACCGCGGATTCGTACATCCCGCCCAGGACCGCTAGCTACGATAGACTTGGCGATCGAGCGAGATCGCGAGACTGTCAACATTGCAGAATTCAACACTCCCGTGTGTTCAATCAAGCAGATATGGGCAAATTTCTTGGTAACCGAGATCAAGGAAGGCCGCATGGAATGTCCCAGTCCGACTTCCTTCATCAACATCATCCAAGTGTTTTCGCCATTCGGAGATTTGGATGTGATCACAGTTCTGGACACTAGCCAGATGGTGCGTACCTACGGAGACTGTTTATCCCTCGCAAGGAAAGCCCTCATGGAACTAGCCGCTCAAGAAAACCGTCTCTGGGACGAAAACCAAGCTCAAAAGACCGACAGGGACCGAGCCCTTAAGGTGTCACAAG